>CAUYQG010039977.1:0-24439 GCA_963574415.1 Tarsius wallacei
CCACCCTACCAAAGGCAATCTACAGATCCAACGCAATACCCATCAAGTTACCAACATCATTTTTCTCAGACCTGGAAATGACAATACAGAAATTCATATGGAAATATAAACGACCACAAATAGCCAAAACAATCCTTAGCAAGAGAAACAAAGCAGGAGGTATTACACTTCCAGACTTCAAACTCTACTATAAGGCTACAGTAATCAAAACAGCCTGGTATTGGTACAGAAACAGGCACATAGACCAATGGAACAGGATAGAGATTCTGAGAGCAAAGCCTCAATTCCTCAACCAACTCATCTTTGACACTTTCTTATAACAGTGACTTAAAACTTATTCATCACAAAAGAGTCATGGGATGCCGCTAAATGCAAGAAAAAGTGAAAGTTTGTTTTCCAGTCCAGCAACATCTATACAGTTGTTGTGAGAACTAACTTGACTGTTGTTTGCTACAAGAAAGAAGTGAAGGCCTGTTAAAGAATGGCACCAATGCTTGCGTTGTGATCTTTCAGTTCTCAGGCTGCACTGGGATTAGAGGAGCTTCCAGATGGATGTGTGTCATGATTGTCCAACTTTGGACGTTATGTTTTATATAGTGAGGACAGTAGACCTGGGAGTTCAACAAAGGATGCTCTGAAATGAACATATTTCTGACAAGCATGGTCTAGGCCAGAGTCAAAGGTATGGGAAAGCTTGGTCTAGCTAAGATAATATTTGCAACAAAAACATAGCTGTTTTCTATATCAGGAGATTATGAAAAAAAAGAAGATCTTAAATTATCTTAATTTCTTCTGTAGGCCAGAACTGAAAATTATGACTAGAAATTTCAAGAAAGCAGTTTGGAGCAGACTGTTGAGAAAGAGAGAGAGAAAGAAAGGAGGGAGGGAGGGAGGGAGAAAAGGAGGGAGGAAGAAAGGGGGAAGGGAGAAGGAAAAGAAAGAGGGAGGGATGGAGGGAGGGAGGAAGGGAGGGAGGGAGGGAGGGAGGAAATTTGTTTTTTACTCAAGGAGGCATACTTTGCTCCCAAATTAATAAAAGTATCTCCTGAAGCATTTTATAGTTGTCTGGATTCTATTTTTTGGTCTTGTTCAGTTTTGCACTTACATTTAGCTTTTTATTCCATGTAGAATATGTTTTTTGTATGGTAAATTATTTTCTTTCACATGGATAGCCAATCTGTTTTTCCGCCTCATAATTTAATTTTGTATTCTCACCATATAACACATTCCAATATGTAGATGGGTCTGTATCAATGGTTTCTATTTTGCTACATATTTACATAGTAATATATAAATATATATATAGTAAAATTGTTTATTTTCTTATAAAAAAATCATATTCTTTTATTTTTACTTTCAGTTTTTGAGACATGGTCTCACTTTGTCACCGAGGCTAGAGTGCACTGGTGCAATCATACCTCATTTTAACTTCAAACTCCTGGGCTCCAGTGATCTTACCTCAGCCTCCTGAGTAGGAAGGGCTATAGGCAAGCACTATTGTTCCTGAATAATTTTTGGAAATTTTTTTACATAGTTGAGGTCTCACTAGTTTTACTATGTTGCCCAGGATGGTCCCAAACTCCCAGCCTCAAGCAATCCTCCTGCCTCTGCCTCTCAAAGTGCTGGGATACAGGCATGAGCCGCCATGCCTCACCCATATTCTCTTTATTTTTATCTTTTGTAATAATCTTTTCATATGAGAATAATTTTTTGATTAACAAAAAACTGTGAGGGTAGTTCAGGTTCCCATATATCCCAAACCTAGGTTCCTCCATTATTGTCATTTTATATTCGTGTGATAATTTTGTCACAATTAGTGAACTGCTATTGATATATTTTTATTGATATAGTATTTGAGTCACAATTAATGAGCCAATACTGATATGTCTTTACTAACCAAAGACCATACATACTTTAACCAGATTTCTTAGTTTTTACAAACTTCCTTTTTCTGTCCAAGCATTGCTTCAAGGACAAATAAAATTTGCAAAAATCTCATAGTCAAGCAGAGTCTAAGGGTACCACATTACATTAGTCATCAGGTCTCCTTAGATTCTGCTTGCCTATGAGATTTTTGCAAATTTTACTTGTTCTTGATGAGCTTAACAATTTTGAGAGGATAGGTCGTTTGTAGAATGAGTCTCAACTGTGATCGCTACATTACTTTTTCTTGTGGGTAGGCTAAGGCTATAGAATTTTAGAAGAAAGTCCACAGAGGTAGTAGGCATCATTCCCATCATTTCATGGTAGGGGTCCATACTATCAACATGATCGATGCTTGTTGAGGTTGACCTTGACTAGCTGATTAATGTCATGTTTGTAAGATTTCTCCACTGTAAAATAAATTTACTCTTTTTCTCCCTTTACAGACTCTGCTCTGGAAAGGTGGTCGTTTTGCATAGCCTACACCAAAGGAATGAGAATGTCCCACTTCCTTGAGGGATGAGTACCTATATAAATTATGGGAATTGTTCTGCATTAGAGAGTTGTCTCATCTTCCAGTTTATTAATGCATTCAATCATTTATTATTGATAGCAGTGTAGACTCATATATTTATTTCATAGTTGGGGCTATAAACATATTTATTTATTTTGTTTTATTTTATTTTTTTGCTCAAATTGTTCCAAGTTCGGTCACTGGGCAAGCTCTTTAATTGCTGAAGTCCTAAAATACATTCATTGTTTTCAAAATTTTACTTTTTTCTTCTGAGCAGTTATTATTTCACTCAAACCTTGAAAGTAAACTTAAAAGTTCTGAAATGCATCATAATTGGAATTTGTGTGGTGACTGCATTGAATGTTGGGTGGATAACGAACTAATGTCACCATGAGGTTCAGTCTTCTCTTGAAGGGCCATGGTTTATCTTCCATTTTCTCTGATATATCTATGCCTTGAATGAGATATAAGAAATGCTTTCTTACAATCAGAGGGCATGCCTTGTGAATACTGAACCTTCTGCAACTTTTCAAGTAGAGGCTTCAGGTCCGTGTGCACTCAGGAGGTGTTTTCACTCTGGGAAGAAGAGTAAAACTGAGATAATTCTTAAGGATTCACCCATCTCCAACAGTGTCTTATTTTATGAAAGAATATATGCCCTTAAGCATTGCATGCACATATGCGCATAATCATATGCTTATGAACCCCTCCCCCCACATACAGTATTGCTTGAATAGTGTCCCTCCAAAACACATGTCTACCTGAACCCCAGCATGTGACCTTACTTGGAAACAGGGTTTTGTCATTATAATTAGTTAGATTTAGATGTGTCCTTGCTAGAGTGGGGCGGGGAGGTAGCTAATCTAATGACTGAAATCCTCATAAAAAGAGAAAACCAAGATCCAGAAGGAAGAAAACATGTGACAATGATGGCAGAGAGTGAAGTGATGCAGACACAAGCAAAAGAAAGGACCCAGAGTACTGGAAACCTCCAGATGCTTGAAATACATGAGGAAGGACTCTTCCCTAGGACTGTCAGAAGGAGGATGGCTCTGCCAACATGACTAGATTTTGGATTTTGACCTTCAGAACTGTAACATAATATTTCTGTTAAACCACCGAGCTTATGAAAATTTGTTGTAGAAGGCTCCATTTCATTTAGAACTTTCCTCTTCACAGACTCTGATGTGTTTTAAAATGGATATTTGATATTATCCTCTTATTCCCAATCTTTAAAACATCCCAACCATCAAGTGAACAAACCTTCTCTATAGCAATCCATGACTGCTACAGTATGAGGCTGTCTCATGCTGCCCTCACTCCCTGGATACAACCCAAACCACTTTATTCTTAATTATCTGAACCCACGCTAGGCTTAACTATTTTATGTGAATTTTCAGAATGGTCCGTGGTAGTTCACTAGAACATTTGTAACAAAGTAAAGCAGCAGCCACTGGATGGCCAAAAACAACAAAAACGTATCATGTTACAATTCTGAAGGCTGAAAGTCCAAGATCAAGATGTTGGCAGATTGGTTCATTCTGAGAGGTTCAAGACAGAATGTGTTCCCTGTCTCGCTCCTAACTTCTGGTGAGGGCTAGCAATCTTTAGTTTTCCTGGGCTTGCAAACACACAACACTCTGATCTCTGCCCTTTCTTCACCTATCGTCCTTTGTTTCTCTGTGCCTTCATGTCATCTTCTCTCTGTGCCTCTCTCCTTTTACAAGGTCACCAGTCATGCTAGACCAGGTTCACCCTGACTCCTATGGCCTCATCTCCACTTGAATCCATCCACAAAGACCTTATTTCCAAATAAGTTCACATTTGCAGGCTCTGGAGTAGAACTTGAACTTACCTCATAGGGGACACAATTTAACCTGATCCCTATCTCTCCCCATATACAAAAATTAACTCAAGATTGAGTACAGATTTAAATTTCAGAACTGAAACCATAAAAATCCTAGTAGAAAGACTAGGGAAAAACTCTTCTGGAATTCATCTAGACAAAAAATGTATGACTAAAACCCCAAAAGCAAATGCAACAAAAACAAAAATAAGTGGGACTTTTTTAAAATTTTAAAAATCTTCTGCACAGCAAAATAAATAATCAACAGAGCAAACAGGCAACCTATAGAATGAGAGAGGATATTCATAAACTACACAGCTGACAAAGTACTACCTGTATCTACAAAGAGCTCAAACAAATCAGCAAGAAAAAAGCGAATGATCCCATTAAAAAGTGAGCAAATGGCATAAACCAATGTCTCTCATAAGAAATTATACAAATGTCCAATAAATGTTCAATTATTTCAAAAAAATGCTCAATAATTCCTCATCTTTGGAGAAATGCAAGTTAAAACCACAATGAGATACCACCTTATACTAGTCAGAATTGCCGTTCTTAAAAAAATAAAATAATAATAGATGCCAGTGCAGATGCAGTAAAAAGGGAAAACGTATATACTGTTTGTGGATGTGTAAATTGGTACAACTTCTATGGAAATTAGTATGGAGACATCTCAAAGAACTAAAAGTAGATCCACTATTTTATCCAGCAATCCCCACTACTAGGTACCTACCCAAAGAAACAGAGGTTGTAATATGAAAAAGACACCTACGCCCGCATGTTCATCACAGCACAATTTATAATTGCAGAGACATGGAATCCGCCTAAATGCCCATCAACTGATTAGTGAATAATAAAAATGGGATACATACACACTATGGAATCCTATTTAGCCATGAAAAAGAATGAAATAATGTATTTTGCAGCAACTTGGATGGAACTGGAGAACATCATCCTAAGTGAACTAAGGAACAGAAAACCACATACCTCAATCTCTCACTTATAAGTAGGAGCTAAGCTAAGGATCTGCAAATGCGTAGCGAATAGTGAATAAAGGACATTGGGGACGCAGAAGGGGGAGGTGAAGGGGTGGAGCAATGAAACATCATCTATCAGGTGTAATGTGTCGAGGTGGGAGTAGAGGGTCGACTTAAAGCTCAAGACTTCTTTGCCACTATGCAGTGTAATCACATAACCCCAAACTATCTATACCCCGAAAGCTATTCAAAAAGTAAAAAAAATAAAAACTTTTTTAAATGAAAAAAATCATTGATTAAAAATGTATTGCTTTTGCTTTGTGGTTTGTGCTAGAAATACAGTAGGAACATAAAATAATCACATATCCCTGCCATCAGGGAACTTTCACTGATGTAGAGTATTTTAAGAAGACATGATAGAAATCGCAAGCTACCCCCCATTATCCATTCTCTGCCCTTCTCAGAGGAGAATCAAAATTTTGTGCATAAGATTCTATTGACAAGATTTCCTTGGAGTCAGGTGGGTCGTGCTGCTTAATTCTGGCCACTGGAGTATGAGTGCAGGTGATGGGGGCAGCATCTAAGCCATAGTCTTGAAAGAGCATGAAGGCACCTCCCACCCACACTTCTGCTCTCTGCAGGTGGAGGCAGTGGTTGGAATCACCCTCACGGACCACAACATATGATGTGATTCGTAGACCAGAACTGAAACCAGCTGGAGCTTTTAAAGGAGAGAGAAATCAGTTTGTACTTTGTGAAATGCTTTGTTGTGTTGGCTGTTACTGTTTCATCAACAGCTGAGCCTAATTTTTAACACTCATGAAAACCCTGCTTGTTGCCACCTGCCTGTTGCTCTTTCATAGGCCCCCTGTTTTGCCTGAATCTCAGACACTTCACAGCAAAAAAGGTAGCATTCACACCCACCTCATGTAGATTTCAGAATTTGCACCCACAGATTATGCTCACATCTTACAAGATGTTTATAACAGTTTGGCCAGGGACACAGCAGAATTCAAACTGGAGTGGTCTGACTTCCTTGTAAATTTGGAGAAGAACCAGAAGAGTTTCACTGCCTTTACAGGATTGAGTCAACTGCCCTCCTAACAACTATACACTGTTTGGACTAATATCTTGCATCTAAATTTGTGTAGAAATTCAACAAATGAAAACATGCTACTAGCTAGAGCTAGGTGTTTTTTCTAAAGGATCTGAGGTAATGTATTTCCAGCCCGATTCTTCTTGGGTCGATCCCAGAGTTTCTCTAGAGCACACAAGACAACCTTGCAACCCTGAGACCTTCTTGCTTCCTGAAGACTTTCCTCCCACAGTCAAGGTGACAGGCTGTCTGTGGAGAAGCATTCGCAAGTGAACAAGCAAGTCCGTTTCTGGTCCCAATTCTAATTACACACTTGATTTGAAACTTTATTTCAAATTCTAAGGCACAGGTTGAAGTTGTTCACAGGAAAACTGTGCGGAGCTGATGGACATATTGTAAGATGATAGTAAAGTTGTGCACTCCAGATACACCGGCATGTCCTAAACAAGCAGGGGCACCTCCCATGTCCTACACTCCCTGCCCACGGACACCCTTTCTCACTCTTGCCTCTCTGCCAGTTCTGCTGCAACCTTCCCATTGCCCAGGACTCCCCTCAGCTCAGCTGCTGCTCCTGTCAGGGCTCTCCCAGGGCTGGTGTCCACACAGACCCTAGGGAGCTCCCAAACTCCTCCTGTGTGTGGCCTTTGCTCACTGTAGCCCCTCCCACCCCTTCCTGACCTCTTACCCTTCACAAGCTTCCCATCACAAAGGGCAGGGGGAGCTTTTAGTAGACCAACACTGAAAGCTTCTCCCTGTACTCCTCATCAGCCAAGCCCATGTTCCTGAAATCTAGTCATGAGATTCTATCTAAAATGATCGGCAGGCTTGTGTCAGTGATGTTCTCTTCCTCGCCCTTCTTCTGTCTCTCCTCTGCTGGCCTGACAAGGGTGGGTTGTGATGTGTTTGTTTCCTCTTTATACTCTGGTCCCCATGCAAATGCAAGAATGCAGCACTTACCATAAATTTACATCTCTGAAGGTTTGCAGAACCCTCCACAAGAGTCCAACATCATCCTCTCAGATCCTTTGTCAGATGGCAGGAATCATAATTCCAGTGTCCTGTGCTCACATTGTTTTAGAGTCAGCATGAATTCTTCTCTTCCATTCAAAGGCAGTCTGCCCAGACCAAGGCAGATGGGGAAAGAGGGGTGGATTCAAGCAGGCCTGGTTCTGACCTGGTGCCAGCCCTGGATCATGGCTACCCTGGGAACACTCCTGGTGGGAGTGCGGCATGGCTTCCTGAGCATGAAGCTCATGTCTACATAACCCCCTCTGCCTCTGTTTTCCTGCAGCAGGACCGAAAGCAGCGGGATGAACTTCCAAGGGCTGATCATGCTTAGGTATGTTACCTCTCAGCTAAATCTATTTTAGGAAAATTACGTACCTACTCGTATATCTATATTGCCAAAGGACACAGCAAACCCGAATAAGTAAAAACGCCTCCTTGAAAAGGAGAGCGTGTATCATAAATTGGCAATATTCCAAATTATAAATAGCCTTCAATTTATTAGTTTTTAAAACTAAACGTCTTAATTCTAAAGTTCAGCTGAAAAAATTAAATGTGCAAATCCAGTCGAGCCTGTTGAAAAACAAATAATAATAAAATGACTCTCTGTTGGCTCTACTTCAGTCTTCCCATCGACTTCTGGAGGCCCAGGCCTCCCTCAGCTCAGCTGCTGCTCCTGTCAGGACTGCTCCATGACTGGTGTCTGTGTGGCCCCCACAGAGGGCTCCCAAACTCCTCCGATATGGGACCTTTTCTCACTGTAGTCCCTCCCAGCCCTTCCTGACCTCTAACCCTTCACAAGCTTCCCACCACAAGGGACAAGGGGAGTTTTTTGTTGACAAACACTGCTAGCTTTTCCCTTTTTCCATACTAGATATTAGCACTTATTGTAAAGTCGCTATGTTTTTGACATAGGAATTGATATCATTACAGTTTGACACAGGAAAAGAAAAGAAAATATAGGTAGTCTAGAAACAAATTCAAAAATATAGGAATAAAATATAGAATAAAGGTGGCTTCTCAAATCAGGTAAAAACGAATGAATTATTGCATAATGGGTTGCAATATTTGACTACACATATAAAAAAAGTTATTTGTCCTTTATGATCTAGGATACATAACAATGTGTTTAGTTAAACAGAGATATAGAACTTTATTGCAGCAGAGCAAAGAGCAGAAGTGTCAGACCTCTCCCACATCCCAGGGACAGCACATAGGGCCCAGATGGATGCCCCTTAGGAGTGGGTTGCCCTACCACCCGGGATCTCTGAGTTAGGGAAGCTGCTGCTTTGATGGTGAGCGGTGAGCAAGTCTGTTCTTAGTACTAGGGGACCAGGTGCAACACCAGGTTGAGGGATGCAATTCTACCTGGCAATCTCTCACTTCTTATAATCGCCGACTACAGAAACAGCTCTGCAAAGAGGTCCAACGGGGTTTGCAGGGGTCCGATGGCAGATCATCTCCCAACTTGCACTGTCTGGTTTTGGAGACAACTTGTTTTCAAATCTCAGGATGCTACTCTATTCATTTTGTCAATTTTTTTTTATTGATTTGCATTAAGTCTAGCTGCTCTGACTTTTGTCCATCCATTCCTCCCTTCCTTTGACAAATATAAGTCATCCACTTCAGGTCGGGGTGAAAATAAGGTAAGTCCATTCTGGCTGTCAGCGGTTCACAGTCCGACATGGAGAGGGTCACCACAGTCTGGTACCATGATAAAGGAAAGCACAAATAATTAGCTCAGTCCAGGGAGGAGGTGGCCTATGGGGTTAGAATAAAGGAAAAGCAGTGAAGTCGGGAAAGCCTGGGGAATGGCATTCCTGAACAGAGTGCATGACATCTGAATACAAATCAGATGGCGGCAGTAGGAGGCAGGATGCTGTCCTTGCCTTCACTGATGAAAGGGAGAGGTTAGGCTAAGGTAAGAAGAAAATTGATCATTAAAAAATAATTTTACCATGTTGAATTATTAAATGTGTTATAGATGATTAAACAAAGGTGCAGAGACCTTAATAGCTTCAACACCTTCAAATTGAGGACAGTGATCCTTCTAGAGAGCTAAAGAGACAACACCTTCCCTGGGCTTCAGCCGATTTTATGAGCTCTGGGAAAACTTGCCATGAATGGACATGGCCTGTCTCCAGGCCAGGGTCCTCGACCACTGGACACAGTTGCCTTTGGGAACAAGCCAGATATTGACAAAGGGAATGAATCTTCATAATGCTAGATTTACCTGCCTATCCTCAAGCTGGATGCCAACTTCCTCTGGGTATCTGACTATAATTTCCACTTTTTCTTCAGATACGTGGCGGACATACAACAACTGGTAAGTGAGGACCAGAAAACAGATCTTTCTCACTATACACTGATTCTCCAATTACAGTTTTTACTCAGGCCTTTCCTACATTGCTTTGGCCTGTCAACACTTGATTTTCTGACTTTGGTAGCCTAAGTTGCTCTCTGAACTGAATGACTCTGGGTCCCATGAAAATCACCTAGGAGAAACAGTAAATATTTTCATTTTGAAGAGTAGATGTATTTAGTGGACACTTTCACAGGGAAAATGCTTTAACGTGTTTATTTGTTGCGATTGAATTTCTGTCCTATTCTGGAGTGTTCTGTGATGTAAAACAAACTACTCAGTGGGGCCCCAGAGAGTTAAGCCAACACTAAATGCTGTTTTCAACACAGACACAGATGTTAGACTCACAAGAGGAGACTTGCTAATGGCATTAGTTTCTTAGGAATGAAATGATCTGTGCTATGAGGTGCTGAGTTCACTTTAGGAAGCATTTAAACAAAGGCTCCATGGAGGTCTGTTTGTTAAGGATGCTGAAGCTGTCTTTAGCACTCTTTAGGTTTACTACATCTATCTTACAAATGAATAAACTAAAGTCTATGAATAAATAAATTTTGCATATATATAAAAAGAAGTAAATGGTTCATATGCTAAAGGCAGAGTTCACATATCACCCAGTTTGGGCTTTTTGGACTCTCAAAGTATTGGGAACTTGGAGGGCAAGCCTCCCTCAGATGTCCCAACTGCACTTAGTGGCAACTGTCAGAGCACTTTTAGCCCTTCCCACCACAGAAGGATCTCACGAGCAAGTCTGGATATCAACGCCTGTGATTACCAACTATTATAACCCAGGTGAGAAACATTGGGACAGAGAAAACCAACAAATGAACAAAACCTTCTTCCTTGTAAACATATTGTTAAGCTCAGGGTAACTGTAACTTCCCAGAATGCAGAGATTGGTTAACTACCTTACATCCACAATCTCAGTGCAAGCTTTTCACTGGAGGCGTAATGGTAACTGCTTACCCACACAATAGATAGGAATATAGGTTTTTTATATTGTGACTTTCGTTGAGGATAAGATTAAGTTCAACCACCATTTTCTGAGACAATAGCCTTTCATGATTTCAAATTTGAGTGAGAATTCATCTTCACTGGTGTGAAAAAGGATGCTGTTCATTATTTCTTCGTTCATAGCTGTAACTTTCATTCACTCATACATTCATAAACCCTCTGAAGGGCCACCGATTTCCTCTATAAGACAGACAGATGGCAATGTCTTAGAACTGTACATCCCTCATCAAGTTCAGTTTCTTTGGTCATGCACTTTATTGCAGTTGAATGCTGCCTTTGCAGGAAGTTGATAGTCTACCACTATGCTTTCTGCATGACAGAATCAACTTACATGTACGTTCTATGTGTTAACAGCAACTTACCCATTGCCAGCCTCAAATGCTCCCTCAACAGAGCTCCACAAAACTGTAGTGCTTTCCATAATCACTAGCCTCTTTATCTCCATGAGAGATTCTTTCTGCCTCCTAATTGTTCCTTGAATACATTCACTGTCTGCAGCTTCCTTGCCACGGCCCTTCCCTGAGCCAGCTCATCTGTGATTTGGAATGTCACACTGGATTCCTAGCTGGTTTTTATCATTCATTTTTTTGTCCTTTGGCAATGCCTTCTCCACAGAAAAGACTATGGGATGTTTTAAAAATATAAAATATGAAGAAAGGGTTCATGATAATAGATTAACTATGGAATTAAGGAAACATCAGAAATTGACTAGCGATGTGTGTGTGTGCAAGTGTGCTGGTCTGATCACTACCCATCAAACTGTCACCAGGGTCCTTATGTGGACCTGCTTGGGGCCCTGCCAAGTGCACCCACGCAGACTCAGGGGACTCATCCCCCAGAAACTGCACCGCTCAGAATCACAGTCACAGCTCCTGCCCCACTTGTGTTTTAGGGCATTACCTTCCCTGCAGCATCCTCTGTAAGTGACCTGTGCTGGAGGCTACAGCAGTGAGGAATTCTATTTTAGTGTTGCAGAACAACACTCTATGGCTAACCTGGAGCTCATACCTACATTTGGAAGCCAGTGCCCAAGCTCTTCCTTTACACCCACTCGTGGCCACCATTACCCTCCACCCCGAAAATGAATCTGACTCATATTTCCTGAGTGACTATGAAGACCGTAGGCAAGTTCCCAGGTTGAGGCAGAAGGGCCATCCTGACTTCCTGAACACACCTCCGAGTGGATGCCAGAACAGTACCAAGGACGTACATTTCTCTTTCCTCAGGTTGTGGCTGGGGCCTGCACTCTCGTAGTAAGCTCTGGGTGCCTATCCTCCTTTTGGCCATGGAGCCCACAACCCTGTTCTGGCACTCTCTCCAGGATGGGGGTCAGTGGTCCTGGCCACTCCACTAGCAGAAGTGGCTTACCCCAGCCTGCCCTGGAAAGCTTAGCCTGTGCCTCAAGCCAATCAGAGCTGCATCCCTCTCACCACACACAGCACCACCATAAACAGCATGGCAGTCATTGCTACTTCACCCTGTTTGCCTTCTCTTGCGTTTGCTCTTCTTCCTGTTTTTCTATGCATTGGAAGGAAATGGTCATCCTTCTGTTCACAATGTCCTCCCACCCTCCTTAACACTGACCACAGCATCTAGCACATCTTAAAGACACCTCCTGTTCTCCCTCTCTGATCTGTTTTTAGGTTGGTGACAATCTCGGGATGCTCATTGCCTGAACAAAATGGTCTTTTTTGGATGACAGTCTTTCAGCCACAGAACAACCTACCTCCCAGAGCTAGATTCATCTTTCTGAGAAACAATTTTATTAGGCCACATGTCTCCTCAAAAGCGAGCACAATTCTCTCCAATGATGATGATCAGTTTTTCTTTTCATTAGAATTTCATTCCCATGATCTGATAACAGGACAGATGTTTGAAGTTGCTATTACCCAGTACAATTCAGAGTGAACAGCTACATTGCTTTGCTTGCAGAAGAAAACCAAAGCATGATGGGTGTTGGGGACAGGGGGCATTGGAAAAAGTGCTGAAAACCACAGGGAAGTCAAAGGACTTGTGAGTTTTAAAACACCTACCATCGAGGTAGCCACCACCCCTTGTACCCTTGACCACTTGGGCCTCCCTGTAGTCCATCTACTCATATGTTCAACGCGATGCTTCTTCATCCTTTCCTGCATTGCATATTCCTAAACCATTTGGGACTCTTTTCATATATACCCCAGGGTTTCCTGATTCTGTGTTTAGGTGACATCTTCCATCAGCATGTTTCTCTTTCCCCTTTCTCATGACCACGGTGTTCGGTGCTGCCCACAATTCAAGACCCAGCTGGGATAGTACTGGATTTGGAAACCTGTTTCCCTCAGTCAAAAATCTTCTCTGACCATCAGAGATTTGTTTTTATCATCCTCACTCGTATTTATTTATTTACATCCCTGGGAGAGATGATAGGCTGCTTGATTCACCTCCTCTAGAAGACTGGGAGTTCCTGCTTTACTTCCTTCTCTACCCAAAGCCCCTCACACAGCCAGGAATGTGATCGTATGTATTTGTGGTTGTGTGACTTGAGAAATAGATGTCTATCCACCATGATCAGCTTCTAAATTTCTTTAGGACAGGAGAAATCGGTTTTCGCTTGTTTGTTTTTCTTACGGTATCTATTCAAACACATTTGACCAGATGACATTGACCATTCATTGTCATTAGTATTTTTTTAACCCTATGATCAACCATGCTGCAAAAGAATAATACTTATAAACTAGTGCTTCTGTTCTTATAAGGCAGCACCATACTTTTTTCTTCACGATATTTTTGAGAATAGAAACTCTGTGACTAGTGTAATTAAAAAGCTTATTATTATGAACCAGTAAGCCAAAGACCTGAAAACCACTTGATGAATCAGTGGGATTTTATACTCCAGCACAGACTTTCTTTGGGAGATATTTCCTTCCATAACATGTGCCACTAGGTGCCAGTGTTGTTCTACCAAAGTGACCCTCTGAAAGGACAGGTGGTCACTAATTTTATATGCCCACCATTCTTGAACATGATGACTTTACCCAGAAGGTAGAAGAGAAAGTCTAACAGGGAAGTGAAATGTTGCAACTTACATTTATACGGGTTTGGCATCATCACATTAAACAGGTGAACAAAAATATTGACTAAAAGAAGGTATAGCACACTATTAGGTATTAAATCTGTTTAGAGACAAACAGCAAAAACTAACCCCTGCTGAAATGTTCTTTACTTTGCAAACCAGGTGTGCTCAGTTGTTTCTCATTGAGCAAATGCAAAATGAACTGAAAGTAAGTAATCAATTTATAAAAATATTACATAAAGATCTTTCTCACTGTCTGTCCTTCCTCTTCCCTTCTCTCTGTGTATGTGTGTGTGTGTGTGTGTGTGTGTGTGTATCTTTCCAGTAAAAAATTTCCATGTATGGTAACTTAGAATTCAGCAAGTAACTTGTTTCAACATATCTTCTACTTGAATAATTACGTTAAAAATATCTTTTCTAATTACTATCAATTAGAAGCAAGCTGATACCAACTTGCTGTTTTCTAATAAATTTTTTTGGCTGTGCTTTGTCTTCAAGCTGTGGTATGTTCAGAATAACATATTTATTATTTGTGATCAGTCTGATGACTAGACCATGTCAGTTGCAGGAGTTATTTAACTATAATCCAATGTAGTCATATTTTTCCCAAAAAAATATAGATACATGAGATTTGATATCAAGATAAAGAAATCAGACAATACTTACCAAAATGTATGTGTGTGTGTGAGAGAGAGAGAGAGAGAGAGAGAGAGAGAGAGAGAGAGAGAGAGAGAGAAAGAGAGAGAAGGGAGAGATAATTAATCTTGGCTACTGTATTTTTTTAATATACCTCCATAAAAATATATGTACTCTAAAAAATAACAAAATTAACAGGTTAACATTGTGGGCCAAAGTGTTTATTATTAGAAACAGTGGCTCATCACTTATTGCATTTCTAATAGAACAAGTAAAGAGCACTTTGCTTTTTCAATTCAGTGTTCAAGACAAGCCCCATTTCAAGACCAAGCTAAACATCACAGTTTAGCATCAGTCTTGCATGCTCCCTGAGATTTAAGACACCTCTGAAGAATACCAGCAACAACAATGCCAGTTTAAACTCCTAGTTAACACAGCAGTAACAAGCAGTACAGTTTGTATGGTATACCTTTTGACATTCTTCTACAGTAAGTACATGATTAGGAAGCTACCAAACTACATTAAGAAATGTTTTCAAACAGCCTGATGAAAAAGACAGGTTCCTTAATTTAAAATTTTTATAAATTCAGGAAGACTATCATCCTTATATCTTTGATTATTATCTCTACCAATTCCTTTTATTCTATTCTCTGGGATCTAATCAAATTTATAGCGAACTTACTCATCGTAGCTTTCATTTGTCTTCACTTTGTAAATGATATTTCATATATTTGTGTACATTCCAGAAGCAGTTGTGTATACACACTTGTCAATATGTCAGCGATTTGGTGATGTAGTCTATAAATAAGAGCAACAATAATGGCAATGTCTAATTTTATGGGTAACAAAATCAGAAAGTGGAAAAAATGTAGGACAAAGATAACACGAGAGGAAGAAGTGATGAGAAGGAACACGCCTAAGGTTTTTGCACTCCTCTGTAAGTATGCAGGAAGAGTGCTCTAGGACAGGTATCCTATTATGTCTAAATGCATACAGTTTGCTTAAATTGTTGAAGAACATGTGGACTGTCTCTAGTTTTGGGTGAAGTCATTTTCACAGCTGTCCACTGCTATCCCCAAGTCTCCGCTGGAGGAAAAGGGGTTGGTCTTGGTTTCTCAGGCCCAAAGCGCTGCTGAGTCAGGCCAGTGTGGCAGGCCCCTCTGGTGACTGCTACAGGATGCCTTCTTGTCTCTGAGCATTGGAGGGTAGTCTCAGATCTGCAGGAATGGGGAGGAAGCTTCCTGGGCCATGGTCTTGTTGTGTAAGACTCCCTCTGGCTGGTTTTCCCCAAGGACCTCAAAATCTCCTGGTGGCAGAGGACAGTCTTAGATCCAGTGGAGGAAAGTGGCTACTTATTGTTCATGGGTTTGTTTGTGGGGATCCATTTGGAACCTCCTCTCTGGAGTTTCTGGAGATCTCAGTTCCATCCAAGGGAATATGAGCCCACCTGCACTGCCTTCTGTTGCTGGCTTGGAGATTGAGAAATGCTGAGTCTGGGAGATCTTATGTTGGTGGCAGAAACTGAGATACCCTGCCGTTGTGCTGTTCCTCCAGCCCTGGGGAACCTAACAAGTAACAAGTTCTCTTTCCTCCTACTAGGCTTCTCCTGCGTCTGTCTCTTGCATTTTTTCCAGAATCTATACTTGTAAATTTAGAAGGGATGAACAGGGAAGAAAAGGTCTTCACCATCTTGTTTGGACAGTAGCAGCCTGCTAACACATTGCTAAATGAATAGATTGAACAATTCCCTCCAGAAACATCACTTTACAAATTCACAGGGGGTGACATATTTAACCTCCATAGAAAATGTTCAGCCTCACTAGTCATCAAAGAAATGCAAATTAAAACCACACTGAGATACCACCTAACTCCAATCAGTATGGCCATCATCAATAACTCAAAAAATAACAGATGCTAGAGAGGATATCCCACTGTTGGTGGGAGTGTAAACTAGTACAGCGTCTGTGGAAAACAGTGTGCTGACTCCTAAAAGTTCTAAAAGTCAACCTTCCATATGACCCCGCAATCCCCCTACTGGGAATATACCTGGAAGAACTCAAATCACTCTATAAAAAAGATACCTGCACATATGTTTATCACAGCATTGTTCACAATAGCAAGAACATGGCACCAACCGTGCTGCCCATCAAAAGAGGACTGGATTTAAAAAATGTGGTACATATACACGATGGCATATTATGCAGCCATAAAGAACAAAATCATGAACTTCACAGCAACCTGGATGGACTAAGAGTTTATAATACTGAGTGATCTTTCACAGAAACAAAGAACTGAGTATCACATAGTCTCACTCATAAGTGGACGTTTAACAACTATCGTAATACTATAAGAAAAGGATTGGCAGTAGTGGGAAGCTGCGGGGGGTGAGGCAGGGAGGTGGGATTGGCAGTAGTGGGAATCTGCCTGGGGAAGGGGAGGCACACTTCATCAACAAGGGTACTGGCATAATGAACATTTGTATACCTAACCCTAAATTGTACCCCACAATTTTAAAATAAAAAAACCTAAAAGTTTTTTAAAAATTTAAAAGTTAAAAAAAGAAAAGAAAAAAGAAAACCTCCATGGACAGATAATCATTGTGTTGATTGAAACAACATTTAAGACACAGGAGACAACAACAACAAGAGTTGCATTTATTGAGTTGTATCAAATATTTGAGGAGCATAATATTTTAATGTCATATATGCCTTTCCAGATAGTAAAAAATAAGAAATATGCCCAAATTAATTTTAAGAGTACACTACAAATGTTATATAAATCTCCAATTCAGGTCTGTATTTTAAAAAACTACAGATCAAAATTATTTATGTGCATGAATGGAAATATTCTAACAAAATTTAAGAAAACTTCAGCCAACAATATATTAAAAAGATAAAATCAGATTTAGGTTCCTCCCAGGAATGCAAGCCTGGTTCCAGATTAGACAATCCATTTCTGTGATTTACTGCTTTAAAGATTAAAGAGAAAAACCATATGATTTTTACAGTTTATGCAAAAAAGAAACACTTTTTGATATAAAAATATTAGGAGCTACTATAATACAATGTTATAATGGGTAATAAAGCATGAACATTTCAAAAGAGGGACGAAATCACTTATAACTATATCACTGAATAGAACCAATGATATTTACATGATATTTGCACTACTTCTTAGTTCCTTCACCCAAAAGCGGCTAAAAGGGGCTATCAAATAGTCTTCCATATGCCTAGATACAGAGGGAAACTAAACAGTAATTTCAACCACATATGAACAATCTTGGCAATACCTGGAAAACTGGAATTAAAGTTTCATTTAATACTGTTTCATAAACATATGCCAAAGTGAAAAGCTTCTACCAAAGGAAATGTTACAAACGTGAAACACATAGCATTCTAAGACTATGTAATTATTTCGGGAACTGAAGTGAAATGTGGGAATATTGAGTATATTAGAAAATAGGACTGTGATACAACCAACCACTCCACCCTTCTGTGTATATCTACTCCAGAAAAGACAAGAAAGCACATAAAAAGATGTATGCAAAAACGATCACAGCAACCCACAATGCATGGTGACAGAGGGACATGCTCTCCTGCTGCAGAAACAGGAGACAGCTTCATGTCTTCACCCCTCAGACCGAAATGAGTGCCTTAGAAATGCATGTCCGCCTGTAATCCCTCGCTTGGGGAGGCTGAGGTGAGTGGATTGCTTGAGCCCGCAGGTTTGAGACCCGCCTGGGCAACTTGGCGAGACCTCATCTCTACAATAAATCAAAAAATTAGCCGGGCGTGGTAGCGCGCGCCTGTAGTTCCAGCTCCTTGGAAGGCTGAGGCGGAAGGATCGCCGGAGCCCAGCAGGTCAAGGCCGAGGTGGCTGGGAGCGGCCACTGCACTCCAGTCTGGGCAATTGAGTGAGACTCCAACTCAAAAAAAAAAAAAAGAAATGCATGTCCGCATGAAAAAGGGATTAAAAACAGAAGAAATAAATTAAAATGTCAGCAAAAGCACCATACAATAGCCTGAAGGGATACATATTGGCTTGGAGGTGAAGATAACAAGAGTAGAAAAAAACAAAAATTGTCAAAGGATCACTATATTGTACCACTCTCTGCAAATGTCAAAATCCGCAAAGTGATTACATATTTTTACAGATTCATAAATGTGCCTGTGTGTGTATGTGTATGGGTGTGTATATCATAACTTTACTGCTGGCGTGGCACACTGGCAACCCTGGAGCTGGACTCTCTCACACCCCTCAGCACCCACCTCTGTGTATAACATCATGCATAAAACGTGATTAACACCAAGTCAAGGCAGTGGGGACCTCATGAAAGAAGACAGGTGAGTGGATCTTAGAAGGCCACATGTTTTATGTTGTAAGTGATTAGAGTAATTAATAAGGTGTATTATATTATGCTATACATGTATATATATCTGAAAGACAAATAATATCAGTCTGCAACTTATCCACACTACAACTTCCTGGAGAAAAATTACCAACAGTTTTCTACACATGCCTCTGAAGACTTTCCTTGCACGTACATACTAGAGTAGCTCCAGTGATTTCACTCTCTCCCTCTATTTCTGTCTTCTCTATCTTTATTCATGTCCTACCTCATCCCTATCCTTATTTCCATCTTCATCTTTATCTCTGTTCCTCTGCTACAGTCATCTCTCTCTTTTGCTTTCTCTCTCTCTCTGCGTCTCTCTCTTTCACTTTCTCTCTCTCTCCCTCTCTCTCTCTCTCTCTGTCTTTGTCTAGTTTTTTCTCTATTTTACTTACTTAAAAAACCGTATTGGAGAGATACTCATTTTGCATTCTGCCTTAAAGGACATCTAATCATATTCCCTCAAGTTGCTTCCATGCCAACTCGTGTTAATAAATTTCACTCTTTCTACTATTTGTGCGGATTTTCATAGACTTCATAGATCATGATTACCTTCCACTATCTTATCAATTATCTTCTGGCCATTAATAGTATTTGCTATTACAGATAAAGCTTCCTAACTAATCATACCTTTGCTTGAAATTTTAGCATAAGTGCATATAAGTGGTATTGCTGTGACATAATAGTTTCTACATTTTGATAAAAATTAATGCTAAATATCACAAAACTTTTAAAACTTTGCTAATATGAAAAATAAAGTACATTATTACATTATTGGGGAATTTGGGAGTTTTTAAATATAATTCTCACATAAATTTTATTCTTTTATAAGATTCACTCATGAAACTTCTTGGTCTTATTCTTATTTAGGAGAATATCTGAATGTCTTTAAATTTTTCTCTGTCATTAGTCTTCCATTTACATTTTATTTCTCTCTACTGGGGCTACTTTGTATACTTACAGTTCCCGAAAGTCACATACAGTTTTCACATTTATTTGAAACAGCAATGCATACAATTATTTAGCTTCCCCCAAAGCCATTTCTGTTTCTCTCACACACAATTTTGTAGACTTTGTCTCTATACCATTTTTCATTTAATTTTGGTATTTTATTTTATTATAGAGATGTGGGGTACAAGTGAGGATTAACTACATATGTAGGCTGCATGCCCATGAACTTCACCTTTTTTCTTTTCTTGAGTTAATTGCAGATTAGCTGCTTTACTATTACGGTTGCCATTCTCAAAGTATTTGTTCTTCCTTTCATGCACCACTGTGCATGGTGTGTGTTTCTGAAGGAAAGACTCATAGCCCATCCATCACTGCACCACGACACAGGGCATGTCATGAGGAAATGCTCAGTTGTCCTCTGTGCAGGACATTCAAATGCAGTTTTACATCCAGTTTGGCAGCCAATTCCCTATACTGTTTTGTTTTGTTTTGCTTCCCTCAAATAAAGACATACTTTCAAGGATCAGCTAATAATGGGCAAAAATTGAACATCATTTTCACTTGAAATCTCTACAATCAGAGCATCCATGTTATATGGAAATTCGATCCATTGCCCAAGACCTGAAAAGTGCATCCATCCTAAAAGTTGACTCCACCGTCTCTTGCATCAGGGTTCAAAGATCACAGACAGAAATTCAAATTCTGCCTCCTGCTGACTGACTGGGTGACCTAAGACTTATTCTTCAAGACTTATTCTTATTTTGAGCCTTATGGTCTCATGTCTGAAATTGATTAAAATTTTATGAACATTTGGGAAGGACCTAATTATGTTCGTAAGGACAGAGCCCATAGTCTGGAACACTTTAAGTATTCAGTATATGTATCATTATTAAATTCTTATTTTAATTAATGTGGAATAAAAAAGCTTTGCAAAGCACTAAGTTTGGTACCTTCATACTCAGAGCTCATGATCCAAGCAAGGTGATGGTTATGTTAATTAGCTTTACTTAAACATTCCACATTGTATACGTATATCAAAACATCTCATTATACTCCATAAGTATATGCAATCATGATTTGTCAGTGAAAAATCATATTTTAAAAAAAGAAGTCAAAATTGCACTTCATTGCCCATGAATTATCTAAGCTCCCTGGTCTGTCACAGAAAACAAAACCCTTTGCTTCTCTAATCTCTTCCTATGTTCAGTCCAATCCCCTTCCCTCTCCTAGTCTACTGTCTACTACTGTTTTAGCAGCTAAAACAACATGTATGCACTATCTCATAACTTCCGGGCATCAGAAATCCAGGCACTGCTTGCCTAGATTTCCCACATAGGGATTCATTTGAATTTGTCCAGAATGTTCCCTGTTTTAGCACTGAAAAGGTTTCATCCCAGAAAACTCCTCAGTCCCAGGTATACTGGGATGGTTTTCCAGGTACTGTTCCAATTACACAACTGAAAGCCTTACATCCCAGGCACTCCCCTTAGATCAGGGCTGACTGGATGACTTAAAGACTCTCGAAAGTTGCATCAAAATATTAGCTGAGCTGGAGTCATCTGAAGGTTAAAAGGAAAAGATCCATGTGGTTGTTGGTAATATATATATATATATCCCCGCCCCCCCCCCCGACTTGTTGGCCAGTGGCTACCTTCAGTTCTTTGCCCTGTGGGCCCCTCCAATACAGCATCTTGCTTCATCAAAGCAAGCAATTGATAAGGCAATGGAGAGCCTGTTAGCAAAATGAAAGCCTGCATCTTTTATAACCTAGTCACAGATGACATGTTATATCTTTGTCATATTAAATTGGTTGAAAGCAACTCATAAGGCTTGCATTCTTCAGGGGAGAGAATTACACATTGGCATGAATATCAGGATGCAGGGCTCTTTGGGGGCCAACTTAGAAGTGGACTACAACTCCCCTTCTCCAGGAACCTCACTCCAGAGCTACATTAAGACCTAAAACCTCAACTTTCCCAGGAGCATTTTAGCTTTAAAAAAAAAATTGACTTTTCACTGATACCTGCAATGTCTCTTTATTTCCCATATACTACTAAAATATACTTATTCATAAATGATGAAGTCCAATGTCTTCTCTACTTTTAAAAATATTTCTGATCCTCCCAGACTTATAGTCTCCAGGCATAGTTAATTATTTGGCCTCTCTTTTCTTGTGACATTGTGTGGATATGACAACTAATTGTTTTAGCACTTTTCTTCTTTAGACCACCAAGTCCTTAGGGAAAGGTCTTTTTAATCTATCTATCTACAGAACAGTCTCTTTCACATCACACCTATTCCATAAATATTGCTCCAGAACAAATAAATAAATAAACTAAAAATATTATCCTCATTACCATCAATTCTACCAAACCAATCCTTAAGGGAGGATCACTTAAGGAAGGGGGTCGTGTACCAAGAGACATGAACAGTTTAGAGGAGCTCTCAGAAGTCAGAGAGGACTACGTCAGAAGTGGTGATTTAATGCTGATTCATCACTTGGACATTCACACCCTACTATTTCACCTGCTCTTGGTGTTTCTGGGGGAAAAAAAATTCCAAGAACTGTCAAACCCCGTGGTGTGTTTCTGAGTAATTCATCACCATAGTCAGTTATGGTTCAGAGGGTGGGGAGATTTGGCTCATCCTGACGTGATATTTATCAGTCAACACAACCATTACCTGGTGGCTTTGTTGAGACCTGCAAAGGACTTAAGGAAACACAGAAAATATTGAGTACTTTTTTTCTTGTTGAATATGTATATTTGTAAATAATTAACCGAAGAAAGATGTTTTTTAAAAATAGCTTCATATGCACACATTTCATAGTCTTGTAGATTTATACAGAACCCAAGAGGTCAACTAGACCAGTGATTCCCAAAAGACACCCCTCTCGTGGCTTTTTTTCCTTTTGAACAACTAGACATATTTAATATAAATATTAAAATGAGCATAGCATTTTTATTGCCGAAGTCATAAAATAAAACTTTTGTTATCAAAGTAATAATTTTACCATGCAAAAATATATTTTTATTACATGTATATATACAGGCTATATATCAAAACAAGTTTATGTAAATTTCAAATGGCCTAGACTTTTTAAAAAAGCAAAATATATTTAAGTATGTATTATAGCTGCATTGTGTTCTTCAGGACCCATATTCACAGTTTACAGTGTAAAAAAAATAAAAAATAAACTCTTAAAATCAGTTCTGAAATAGATGCATTTTCTGAACGTTCACTAGCTACCTATGTTCTTCTGAAAAAGGAAGAAATATAGATACAAAATATATATTTTTAAAGAATTAACTCAACATATCAACAGCAAAATTGGTCAAACTAAATTGGAAACCAATGTTCTAAGTAACTGAAATACAAGGTCAGTTCTCCAATTGAGATGGAAAATTAGAGAATATATTGGAAGGTTTCAAAGAACTTCATAGGGCATACTGAGCAGTGACTTACTAACTAATAAATATTAAAAATATAATTCTCAGCCGGGCTTGTTGGCTCAGCCTGTAATCCCATGCCTTGGGAGGCTGAGGTGAGTGGATTGCCTGAGCCCATGGGTTCGAGACCCGCCTGAGCAACTTGGCAAGACCTCATCTCCACAATAAATCAAAAAATCAGCCGGGCGTGGTAGCGCACGCCTGTAGTTCCAGCTACTCGGAAGGCTGAGGCGGAAGGATCGCCGGAGCCCAGCAGGTCGAGGCTGCGGTGGCCGGGAGCGGCCACTGCACTCCAGTCTGGGCGACGTGAGACTCCAACTCAAAAAAAAATAAAAATAAAAATAAAATAAAAATATAATTCTCGAATTTAAGATTTAAGAACCCAGCTTGGATCTAGTCAAAAAAACATATTTAGAGGTGCCAAAGAATGTAGCACCATAATCCAGGGTTATACAAATGAATTGTAGAAAAGGCTGATCCATAGGTCTTTCTAAAATTTCTCCTGATGGAAAACTTATAACAGGACTGTCAATCACAGCATGAAAAGCACTGGATTCATATTTAGATACAATGATGAGCAATATAATCACTGTTCTAATATATTTTTATTTGGAAAGATGGAGAGCATTCTCAAAACAGACTCATGGCTTGCAAGTCTGGAGAGACATAATAAAATTATTCTCAGGTGACGTGAATTTGTTATTTGCCCCCTGTTTAAGAGATGGTTCAGACTGGAGACATTCAGGAAAACTAAAAAAACAAACAAACAAGCAAACAAATCATATCTTTTTGTGCCTGACACATGTATAAAAGTTCAATTTTGCCAATCACAACAAAAGAGGTACTTCCTTGTGGATTTAATATTCAATTTTTGCAAGGGTGAGAGAAAATGGCCTGAGCACACCCTGTTAGCAAAATGGAAGATCTCTCTGCCTTCTCCAAGCAGAGTATGTTAATGTTTGCCCAAGTTTAAAATATTCAAACAGTGCCATTGTAATTCCACATTTTCTGAATTTGTGGCTCCAGACTTTCTCTGGGATCTGATTCCACATGTCTTGAAGATACTCAGAAGATCATGTATAAAGGTGATTAACCCATTAGTTGATTGATTATGTATCATACTGTACAAACACATTATGTGAAACTAAGTAACTGCTAAAGGATGAAGAGGTATACAAATTGAAAATCTTCAACCTAATATAAAATTCAATAGGCAACCTAACTTTT
>CAUYQG010039978.1:0-85413 GCA_963574415.1 Tarsius wallacei
TCAACAGAAGGCTCTCATCACAACTCAAGTGTTCAATATCCACACGTGGCTGGTGGCAACCATATTGGAAAGCAGAGATACATAGTGAGTTCATTTTTCTTTGGTCAGCGTTATTCTAGAACATAAGTTAAGTCTTTTGTCATAAGTCCTTTTTAAAACAAAACATAGACCCTCCAAAATTTTGGTAAAGAAAAGATAATATCAATTTTCCTTTTCCTTTTCTCGCTGGAATCTCTCTGTTTACTGTTGCTGCCAGCACGTCAGCATCCAAGAGTGGAAATGGAAACAAAGTCCTCTTTGCTTCCACTTAGTACAGCTACAAAATGTTTTTCTCTTTAAATAGATTTTGTTGGACAACCCTGATAAAACAGAGGTGAAGCAAAGAAAAATCAAGGAACATTAAAAAATAGACCTCATCAACAAGGGTACCTGCATCATGAACATTTGTATACCTAGCCCCGAATTGTACCCCACATATTTAAAATAAAAAAATTTAAGAAATAGACCTCATTACAAGCCAGAGGTTTCAACTCCGACCTTAGTTAACTTATATAAGAGCTTGTAAACCTCACCCTATCTCACAAAAGCAGAAGCCCTTTAGAACTAGGTCACAGAGTTCAAAGTTGATGGAACCCACACTGGTTATACCCACGAGAGAAGAAGGTTGGGTGAAGCACTCTGAGGAGGGCAATGAGTATGGTAAGTAGGTGATGCACATTTACCTAAAGGCATCATATTTGAAATTTTCTTTTTAGTTGTAGTCTCACTCTGTCACCCAGACTGGAGTGCAGTGGCCACTCCTGGCCACCGCAGCCTCTACCACTGGGCTCCAGCGGTCCTTCCACCTCAGCCTTCCAAGTAGCTGGAAGTACAGGCGCACGCTACCACACCCAGCTAATTTTTTGAATTATTGTAGAGATGAGGTCTCACCAAGTTGCCCAGGTGGGTCTCAAACCCCCGGGCTCAGGCAATCCACTCACCTCAACCTCCCAAGGCGCGGGATTACAGGCTGAGCCACCGAGCCCGGCTATATTTGAAATTTTAAACAATACTCTGCATTAACTGCCAAGGAGGTAACCAAGAACAATCTTCCCTCTAAGTTTTAAGGCTGTGGGCTTTTGTTCATTAAATGAAAGTCCAGTTAAGAAAGGGGAAAAAAACCAAAAAACACAGAAATAACATAGATGGGCAAAGAAGATATGAAAAAAGAAAACTAAGCATAAAATGGCCCTGATTGCTGTCCACAGTGCTCAACCCTAAAGGACTCAAGAGTCTGCATCCTCACTAGACCTTCATAACATAAAAGTCTCTAACATTTCTCAAAATATTTTATGGATATGTGTTGATTATTACACACAAGAATCCCTGGAGATAATCCAAATTCAACAGCTTTTGTCAACCCAGAAGAAAACCGGGATAGATACTGGAGAAGAAATTTTCTCAAGGTGACATTATTTCAGGTGACACCTTGACAGCCTCAGTCTACGGGTCACATTCCTGTCTGTTTTATAGGATGGAAGCCAGAAGGGTGTGAATCACAGGGCACAAGGGATTACAATCCTGACTTCCGAGTATCAGTAACATTCCCAGTTATTATTTGTTTGCCACTTTGCCTCCTCGGTAATTTAATTCCTGAGAAAATGACTGGGATCAGCAAACACAGGAGCTAACGTCCTTCACGCACGTAAAGCCACAGTTTGGTCTGAGAACAACACATGCCTCAACGGTAACCATCCCCAGCCTGAAGGTTCTGAGATAGTCAGAAGACAATAAAGTGGGCTGTGACATGTTCACAGTCCTTCAACAGAGCCCCAATATTTGGGTCCTGAGGGTTACAGTTTAACTGTAATCAGAATAAATGTGGCAAAAGAATAAACTGTTTACATATAATCTTTGGAAATGGTTGTATGACACAAGCATGGAACTGAAAGAGAAAGACCCAGCTATCGTGCCATACAGATATCATCCTGATTGACCTGAGCTGGGACAGTTAACCTTACTTGAGTCAAACTAGGTGGCCACTCAATCCCCTAACATTCTAGGAGTCTGCGAGGGAAGGGCTTGGCTTCTATCTATTCTAATTGGTTAAAATGATGTCATGGGAGGACCAGACCAATCTTTGCTATAAACAGAAAAAGTTATAGGGTTTGGGAACACCAGGAGATTCACCCTAATCACTATTTTATCTTCCCACACCTGATGCCTTAAGGACCAAGACCCATGGAACAGCCTAAGGAGAGAACAGTGTTAATAATTCAACAGGGAAGGCCTCCCAGTCAAGCTTCACTTCATAATTTTGTCATGGATCATCCCTGTCTCAGAGTCTAATAATGAATTTCTATTTAGGGATTAAAGCTAGCTTCACACCAGAAGTAAAAGTGAGGCCCAGAAGATGAGTTTCATGTTCACTAGACTGTTCTCTACCACCCCAGCCAGGGCTTGCTCGGAGATTAAATAGTATGGAAGCTTGGGTGATCACCTTGAATGTCTATAGGGTTGAAAATGCACTCTGTAGAAACCTTACTACTTGAAACTATGAGTTTCTCTAAACATAATGACAATGATTACTGTTGCTTGAGTGAAGACTCTCCAGGCCTATCAATAAGTAAATAACCGAAATTATTAGACATGGGAGACTTCAAAACAGATTTCCAAAACTTATTCCCATTGCTAGATTGCAGGACCTGACATTATGTCCTCAAAATTTTAATCTAAAATTATCACATGTCATTCATTCATTCATTTCACACTCATTTCAGTGTCTGTTGTATACCAAGCAAGGGATCTGAAGTTGATAAAAGCTTAGGCAGCAAGATTTTTATTCTCTAAATAGCTTGTTCTAATTGGAGAAACAGACTAAAAATCCAAAAACTTATTTTATATATGTAGTATAATATGATGTGTCGTGGGTTAGACATGATTTACAATTTTCTCTACAATTCTATATACTAAATGAACATAGTTAAAGGCATGGAAGGAACTGTAGTCTATATATCCATGCAATCCCCTCTACAAGATGCCCACCAAGTGGCTTTCCCACATATTCTGGAAATCATCTGAGAAGAGAACCTCACTCCCTCCAATTCATTGGAATAAATGTTTATCCAGTCCATTATGGTTCTGAGCCATGTATATTGCTCAATATTCTCAAGAGAATCAATAAGATATATACAGATATAGAAAAGGGTATTTATTATGGATATTGGCTCACTCGATCATAAAGGCCAAGAAATCCCATGATCTGCCATTTGAAAGCTGAGAAAGTAGGAAATCTAGTGGTATAGCCAGAGGCCTGAAAACACAGGGTGTCATGGTGCAACTCTCAGTCTGAAGCTAAAGGCCTGAGAACTGGGCATACTGGTGTAAGTCCCAAAGTCTGAAAGCCTGATAAACTGCAGCTCTGATGTCTGAGAGTGGGAGAAGATAGAAGTCCCAACTTAAAGAGAGCAAATTTTCCCTTCCGAAACCTTTTCATTCCATCTGTGCTCTCAACAGATTGGATGGTGCCCACTCACGTTGGTGAGGGTGGATCTTCTTTATTAGGTCTATGGAATCAAGTGCTACATTCAATGTGATAGCATTTGTGTAGTACTCGGTTTAATAAATGGCAGTTACCGTGACGCTGTTAAATTTTTTACTCCCCAGCTGTAATCTGACTAGCCCAAGGTAAGGCATGACCTTTAAGTCATCTTTGAAGTTGTTCAAAATTTACTTGTGGACTCTCTGTTGCCTATTTCTATTTGTTTAATCTTTTGGTTGTAATTATATGCTTTTGCCTTCCTATTCTTTCATTTCTTGGCTTAGTAACTCATCTACCTCTGGCTTTTGACTTTACCCTACTCTCATTTCGAAAAAAAAACTATCAAAGGGAGGTCCAAACTATACCTGTCCGATGACCACTTGTATACCTAATCCTGAATTGTACCACACATCTTTAAAATAAAAAGAAAAGAAAAACAATCCTGAGTGGGAACACCTGAGCCATGGGTCACAGTAAATCTGAAGTGTGGATTCAAGACAAAGATCTTACTCCCAATGGACAGAATCACTGTGAAAGTTCCAAATTAATCTAACATGCTCTCTATTTTTTTCTTGAAAAACAATTAAGTAAGGATATATTTCAGGTTTTATGCTTCCTTATCCAAATTATGTACAGATGCTGCACGGAAATATATTCGTAATAGCTATATTAACGATGATAAGTTCACTCACTTCATTGTCATTCATGTCTAATTAACCTAAATGCCCAACTGGGAGTAGTAAGAACTTGAACACGGCAAGGAGAGCGAGTCATGTGGCTCACCCAGCCCCCAGTCCTGCCATTTGGATACACAAGGATAGGAGAGGGAAATAAAAATGAACGCTCAAGATCAAGAAGGGTGGCTGTCAAGAGAGCCTGGCAGGACTGCCATCACAGCATAGGTCTGAGGTTGTCGGATGTGGAAACTTTGAAGTAATGAAATTGGAAGAAAAAGCAGCAAACTGCCCCATGAACCCAAGTCTAGACGGCATTTTGAAAGAAACACACAGAGTCATTTTCCATAAATTTCACCTGTCAGAAATAGCTTTCTATAACAATAAGGTCAGTCCTATATCCAGTGGTTTGGATAGTATTCCTGACAATCATGCACCAAGGCTCCCCTTGATTATGTCCACAGATGAGAGGCTCACTACCTCTTACAAGGCATAGCATGCCATCGACTAAATCTCTTTGTTGAGACATTTCTTTCTTTCATCTGACTGAACTCTTTCCCTGCCCCCCACCCAACATAACGCCACTAGAATTAGCCTATGCTCTCTCAAGTGACATAGCAGGAAGCTCAGCAAGTGGGAGATTGAAGGGAAGTTGTTAGTGGGTATTCAAGAGCAGTGCATTTTTTCACGTTGCCTGTTACAGCAGACTGGGCCACTTATTTCCACTAGATGGAAAGCTCTACTGGAGACCAAAGAAAGACAGGGTGAGAATTTTTTTCAATTACCTGGCTACAGGTCTATCTAAGTCACACAACCTCTACAACAGGCATGGATCCTAAGGCCCAAGAAACCACATCGTAAAAAAAGTACCTTGGCCAACAGGTTGGCAGAAACTAGCCCCTTGAAAGACAACCAACTATTAAGTTCTGGAAAAAAGGATGAGACTTTGTTCAGGAGCGCTGTGAATCTTAGGAATGGATGCAGATCCAGAGAGGCAATGTTGGGTAATTCAGGGATTCTCTAGTTATGCCTTCATGGACTGAGTAAAAGAACTGTGCTTATTTGAAATGCAGGCTATTGAACATCATCTTTGGAGATTCCAATTCAGTGCCTCTAGTGTAGGGCCCGAAAGTCTTCATATTTCAAAAGTGCAACAGATGATTCTGAAGTCTTTTGGGTGCCATGATTAAGAGCTCTGGGGCAACCCCTTTGGGTCCCTTCCCATTGTGGGAGCTTTCCTATCCTCTCAATAAATCCTACTTTCTAAAAATAAAAATAAAATTTTAAAAAAAATCCCTGGAGTCAGAGAGACCTGAGTTAATACCTGAGCTTTGCCGACCATGATTCCTCTTTAGCAAAACAGATGAGAATTGTAGTTTCAATCTCCTTGGGTTGTTACAAGGATCAAATAAGAAAATTTGTGCCAAGCATGTAGCACATGGCCAACAGTGGCCCATTAAGTCATTGGAGTAATTATTTTTATTTTTTATTATTGCAGTGTACTAATTTCAACTTTCCCACAACAAATTAATAATATTATTAAGACAACTTTCCCCTTGTTCTTCCCCTAGTTCTGATTTTGTCTAAAATCTGGAGGATATCTTTAGAAATAAGGTTTGGTGATGCAAGGGCTAGAGCATGACCATGGGATTAAGTGGCTGAGGTAGGAAGCTGGACAAGACCATCAGAGAAGAGAAGTTCAAGGAACTGAGCTAAGAAGGTGTTGGAAGGATTATGTACATGTATATTAAAATTGCTATCAATTAAAATAGGAATAGTTGCAGACAATGGAAGGAAATAAAATCAACAAGAAATATGGAAGAATAATTCAGGGATCAGTTGGTAAGAAGCTCGTATACTCTGTTGACATAAGAGGTAAAAGCTCATATACTCTGTTGACATAAGATTCAACACAATGGTGTTTTAAGGAGGACAAAGAAACAATGGCCTGAAAGTAGCAACGGTAAGTAGAAAACCTTCCCCACTTTCAGCTCTAATGGTAGGATGTTGGAGAAAAAAAGCCACCACGTGAGCTACTGTAGAGGAAGATCCTCTGAAGAGCCAGTTTGTTTTCAGTACAAAAAGCTGGAGAATGTGTTCAAATAAGAGGTTGAGGGGAATGGGGCTAGCAGTTGCTTATAATTGATCCTGAAGGGCCCAGTGAAAAGGTTTTGGAATATGGGTAAGGATGAGAGAAGGAGAAGAATAGGAGATAGACAAATCTGATAGGAGTAAGAATGTGAAAGAAGTCTGGAGTTTCTCATAGAGGATAACTTAAAAGGAATAAAGGGCAACTGAAACTAGTCCAAATTGGCTCAAAGCAGAATGTGATAATGAGGCTGAGATTTGGAAAAATGAAAAAATTACTTAGAGTTCTCGCTTGTCCCCTTAGGCAGAAGCTAGGTCTAGAATGATGGAGTCCCAGTTCCAGTGCACAGATCCCTCTTGACCTCTGATGACCTAGGAAGATCTAGTAGGGGTATAGTCTTAGTCAGTCGATGCTGGCTCTCTTTTTAAAATTTAAAGTAAAAATTTATAAGAAAAGCGTATCTTTTTTAGAAAATCAAAACGATGGTAACAATGAAAAGAATACTGGATTTGGAGGCGAAATACTCGAGTTTACATCTCAGCTATAGTAATCGGTCATCAAACGAATTGTTTTCTCAGATTTCATCACCAGTCACCCATCGACCAACATGGCCCTTTGGTTCTGCAAGTTGTCCCTTAGCACCCTATTGAGTTTATGTCATCTAAATCTCTAGCATACTCTTCTGGAAGAGTCTGAATCACTAACAATCATGACAACCATAATCTCATGGAACACAGGTCACAAGAACTATGGGGTAAAAAGCCCAATAGAATTGGATGGGCAATTTGGAATCAAGACCCAAGGGGAGGCCCAGTCAGCAAAAAAGTCCACCAAGTGCCACCAGATCAATTACCACACAATTTCAACACGGGGAGGGCAATATGTAAAACACAACAGCAGCAAATGGCAAACAAAAAGCAATACAGACCATTTGACACCCATGTGATGCCAAAACAATCCAAAAACTCTTTGGACCTTAGGATCCGCTTTATGGGAAGGAGAAGGAAAACAGAAGAAACTCGAAACTATTCACACAAAATAGACTTAGGTTTTAAACCAGAAGTGACTGCGTAATCTTAAATTGGCTTCCTTTCTCAGAGTAAAAACCAAGTTTTAAGATCTAAACTAAGTTCAGATAAAGAATTGCGTGTTCCTCTTTACAACAATCCTATGAGTAAACACTATTATTTGCTCTGCTTTGCAGATAAGAATGCTGAACTCTCATATCTACTCGGGGCAAATTCAAGATTCAAATGACTGGATAAGAAGTCCCTCACCCTGGTCACCCTGATCATCATGCTCTACACTGCCTCCCATTCAGCAAAGCAACCACTTACACATATACTATACTTTAGGACATTAGACTCAGCCGCTATCCCCACAGACTTATTACCCCACCGGATTTGTTTCTCAAGACCTTGGAACATATTTTTCAATTTTTGGCTTCCTTTTGTAGCATTCTGCATGAGAAGGAAAATAATTAATTCCCAGGAATAGCAATGTCTGTAATCCAATTTGTCAGGTGCTGTGAGGTACAGTGGTCCACAGGGAAGCAGCACTTCCTGTGATAGCCTAGATGCTAAGACCTAAGAGGATCCATGGCAGGAATAATTCAGTGCTAACATTTTTAAAAATACAGTCAGAACCTGTCTCCCGCTTAAGCCTGATAAGTGATTTCATAAAATAAAGAGCTAGACAGAGAGATGAAAGATCATGTATTTCCTCTTACTTCGTGCCAAAATAGTTAAAGAAATTGTGCTATTCAATAACTTCTTGCCCATCATGCCATCATCAGTTTAATCGTTATCCTACATAATTACAGTTTTTCATCGTGCCTTCTGTGATTAAAGCGTATTATCAGTTTTTCTCAACTTTAAGATTACTGGAAACTGATCTATTTCCTGTGCTGTCTTTCAGCGATCATAATTAATCCCTGGTATGACACACCAAAATTAAACCTCATGCTGTATGCTCACATTAGATTGAAAATCTCAGACACCTTGGTTCATATGATACATGAAAATACTTTAATTTTAGATGCAAATATTACACTACTCCAAATCAAATCATCGTAATAAAGAGGACACAGTGTCTGATCTGATGATGTGTACGCACTTAGTACGTCCAGCTGCTGTGAAATTGGATAACTTTTGATGTCTCTCCTTAATAAGCATAGTCAATGAAAGCTGTGAATGAGAAAACCACACACCTACCATGTAATTTTTGTTATAGTTTGCCTGTAGTCTTTTGTGAAGCTCTACACACTGCAAAATAATCTTGCATCCATTCTGCCTCCCCTGATAGTTTCAAAAACTGAAGGGAAATTAGTTACTTTAATCTCCAGTTTGGAAGGCACAGTTTAAATCCAGCTCCATGCATCCCTGGTGATCACTGTCATTTTGTAATGTTACAAAAGGTTTTTGTTTTAAAATGCGCAGTGGGCTTATTTAGCAACTGTATCCGATGAATATCTTCTTTGGGAAATCTTCTGGAACACAAAAGGTAATGTAGAGCGGACCAATTTTTATACCAGGTATGTGCCAGAAAATGTCTATAGATAATCAAAATTCTGTATACAGGGCTCCTGGCTGCCTACAAAAATGTATTTAAGGATAAAAATTCTGCTTCACCGGTGTTTTCATTTTTTACAAATTTTATACCTAAGCATAAATGTCTTCCTTTGCTTCACATCTTTTTCACCTGAGTCACATTAAATTACAGTATAAATTACTGAATCATTTGAAATTAAATTGTGTACCAGAAAATGAATTTCCTTATCCAAATTACTAAAATCATATATAATGCTAGTATACATAAATGAAAAGCACCCAAATGTTATTTTAAAAGGAAAAACCCAGTTTATAGACTTTCCTATTTGGGGAATGCAATCCATGGATGCCAGATTAATACCATTACAACACACACAAAAAAGAAGAAGAAGAAATAAGGTGTTTTGATGCACATTCCTTTGCTACTTGTGTTTGAATTTTGAAAAGAAACTATAAGGCAGTGACCCTTTAGGAAGAGTGGTAAATAAATGCCTCCCAAAACAGGAAAAAGAAATAGCTAGAGAGGTAAAAACTTAAAAACAGATTGTGGCCTTGCAAGAAGAGGAATTATACCATCCATACCTGTAACTTTTTTAATGACCCAGAACAGGCCCCCAAAGCACTTTTTAAAAATTCAGTAAGTCTCTAGATTTCTGCACTCAAATTCTTCCCTTCACCTTTACAGAGTCGTCTTCTTTCTGGCAGAGTTGACTTCACAATATGTAAGGAAAGTCCATCAGAATTTATTCTGTGTGGTAGACTCTTTATAGACTCATTATAGAGCCACCAAATCAAGGGTTAGATGTTAGTAGACTTATCTGGGCCACAATAGCTGACTCCTGGGACGAAGGAACTATGAAAACCAAGCTGGGTTAAAGGTAACTGTGAAAGTTAGAAAATTGAGTTTCTCCAGATGAGGTTGTCATCCAGTTCCCCCAAACTTCTTCTACATAGTGAAAAAGATCTAAAGAAGTCAAGGTGAAGACTGTACTTATGCTAACGTTGGAAGGAAACTCTGTATGCAAACATGAATTTGTATCATTTCTGAATTTATCTTTGAACCTTCACAGCATCAAGGAAGGAACACAATTTGGGATCAAACATCCTGAGTTCAACTCCTAATTCAATCTCTTAAAGATTCTTAACAATAACATCAGTAACAACTTTGAGCTATAGTTTCCACCTTTATGTAATGGGAAGGAAATATATACCTCATTTGGTTGTCATGAGGATTAAATAAAATAATGTATATAAAGTTACTGGTGAAGAAATTTAACCCAGGGGATCAAAAATATATTTCCTGTTTAATTAGTCTAGAACTCTGCAAAATGACTTAATCGTAGCAGCTGTTGCAATAGTAGTAGAACAATAGCAAACAACCTTTTAGTGAATGCTTTATAAGCTAGATATTGTGCTAAGCACAAGCACACAATATTTCCAAATCTCATTTTAAGACCGTGCAACAAAGATGTTATTTAACAGAAAAGTATCCCTGCTAAGTGGTATAAACAGCAAGCAGAAAACTAAACAGGCAGATGAAATTTCATCCCTTGCTTTAAGTCAAAGTTCTGCCAAACAAATTAGCATCTAATTTAATTTTAAGGAAGGTTAAGTGACTTCTCCAAAGTCACACAGCTAAAAACTGCCCAAGGCTTATTTGCATTATATATCCTAAGTATAATAGTTTTTCCCAGTTTATGCAACGTATCTGGAAACCTAAACATAAAAGAGATTTTTGAGGCCCAAGAAGATGCACGCAAATTCACTATCCCAAATCCTGTTTCTGCACAGCACAAGACTGTCAGATAAATACTATTCTCCAAAACTCCCCTAACCAGAAACCGGTGGAGTGGGCTTAAGCAACACCTATCAGAGAGAGAATACCAGCATCTCTACTTGCCCAGAAAGTTCTCAAGAACTGAGACTGAACCCACAGTGATCCAGGCTCACAAAACTTCCATCAGAAGAGTTCAGAGATTCAAAATTGAGAAACAAAGCTTTACCCTGACTACCAGAAATGACACAAAGTTCAGTACTATGGGGCAGAACACAAGCAGACAATCGACTCATCAGAAATCAATGTTGAGTTCACCAAATGAAATCATAATCAGTGCCTCAGATGGGAACCAAATTCTTTATTATGCTAACTGAACTCTGATTTGACATAAGATAACCCCTGTGACCATCAAAATTATACCAACAAGATGCTCATGTGCCTGGGAAAACACTGCTTCAATGCAGAAGGTAAATTGACCTCAGTCTTTCCAGATGTTTCTCCATACTGTCTTGTGACACATGACAGAGATGTTTTCTGCCTCTCAGAAGCTGTGTTCCAAACATGGAACAGAGTGAGAGTTTCTCTAGAGAGAACCTTCCAGACTGTCTCTCTCTACATTTATCACATCAAGAATCCAAAGGATAGCTAGAGAAAGAAGAAAAATGCCTAGACCAAAATCTAAATAAATAAAAGTGATTGTTTCTACAAGATTTTCCGCTTCTTGAAAGGATGTATGATTTTATTTACATGGCACTTTTCAAGAAATATATTTCATGTATAAATTGAAGAACACAAATGCATCTCAGATCAGGTCAAGTTTATGAAAAAACTGGTCCATTAGGCTGAATTCATAAATGTTAAACAAGACTGGCATGAGTCTATGAAATAACTCATTATTGACTGTAAAGCACCATGAACTGAATTAGGATGAAAAACAGAATGCCCCAAGTACCACATGCAAGGTGCTAATGCTTTACTAATGTATCCTTATCCTGAGAATATGTTAATTATATGAGAGTGTTTTATTTTTTGAATGCCTGATTCTGCCATTTTCCAGAAATAAGTATTCAATAGTGAATGGTAAGAAAGCCAAGTATCAAAAGGATAAGGAATACTTCAAGCTACCTTTCCCATAAACATAATCTGTTGCTCAATTGATAGAAATTCATCACAAGCAACTGCCTGTATCATAGTTCTTCAGAAAATTTCACCATGCTCTAATTCATCAAAAGCCACCAGACCAAATTGCCATCTAAACCTTGAATCAAGGAAACAATTCATCTAGCTATAAGTTTATAAACACCTTACTAAGTAGTCTATGTGGTACACTACAACAATTTTAAAGTCCATCCAATATATCAGCAACTTTAATTCTTGGTATAGTATTTACTTACTTTCATTATGGAATTTATACAAGCTTAACAAGAATCACAATCTTAAGAAAAAATAAGATGAAACTATTCAGTACGTTTATTACATAGAAATAGAAACATGATAAACATTTCTCAAAAAAAAAGAAATTTGAAATAAATTTTAAATCATTTTTTAAAAGGCCAACTTTTGAACAAAACACAAAGAGAACCAGAGATTTGTGAAACCTGAGTTCTGGCAGCCTCACTCCCAACTAGTTGCATGATCTTACCCAATTTGGATTTCAAATTCCACATCCATAAAGCAGGAGAAAATATGTTTTGTGGAGCAAATGGGATAATTTATGACACACATAAAAGTAGGCAATGTTATTATCAAGGACATTTTCAAGTTAAAGGAGAGAAACGGGGAAATACATTTGGTGGCAGTCGTTGCTCACGTCATTGTTCTCTTCACCCACTCAAAGCAGAAGAGCAAAAACGAATTATGGCCTGAAGTAAGATCCTGAGAAAAAGAACACTACCCTGACCCTGAAATGCTCATTCTCAGGGCAGTTACTACATTTCACTCAGCATTTGTTTCCCTTTGTTTCAAAATGGATCAGCTTGCTTGTCTCCAACTCACAGACACAGGACCAACAGATTTAACAGTGTTGTCTTACTCTACTTCCTCATCTGTAAAATTGGCTTTGGGGATGATATATTTAAAGCCTAGTGCTTAGCATTATTCTACATGGATGCTGCAGCTACAACAGACTAGAAAAGTCTCAGTCCTCATTGAGCTTATATTCTCATGTGGGAAGACAGTTGATAAACAGAACAAATGAGCAAAACTAGGTCATGGCAGTGGCAGTTTTAAAGAAGTGTGACCTATACAATTGGATAAGGCCCCAAGCGCTGAACACCCTATGCTTGGTTTAGTGCCCTGCTGTTACCGTCTTGAGATTCTGTGTGTTTTCTTGTTTGTTTAGAGTCGGAGTCTCACTCTGTCTCCCAGGCTGGAGTGCAGTGGCATGCTCACAGCTACCACAGTCTTGACCTGCTGGGCTTACAATCCTTTCACCTCAACCTTCCAAGTAGCTGGACCTACAGATGCATGCCACCACCATGCCCTTTTTATTTTTTGATTTATTGTAGAGAGGAGGCCTTGCCAAGTTTCTCAGACTGGTCTCAAATCCCCACCCAGTCATCTTGAGATTCTTAGTACTGTTTGAACAAGGGGTCCCACATTTTCATTTCCTGGATGGTGGTGGATACTGTAGAGAAAATACAATGTAAAAGAGATTAGGGGATGTGTGCTGGGTGGTGCGAGGGGCACCCTCAACATGATATTGTGCATTTTGGCACCACACGAAGTGCCCACGTGAGGGAAAGGTGGGGACTGAAAATTGCCGAGAGGAAGAGTTCTTATTCATTGCACAATCCCGGCCCTGCTAGCTCTCCTGGCAGCTTACTCTAGAGGTGATGATCACAACAATTTGCAATGTGCCTCAGGTATCTGTACATGCAATTGCCTAGGGGCCTGTCTGCTTGCCCAGCTGTGAACCACAGTCATGCCTCCAGAGTGGGCATCATCCTCTCCTTCACACAGAGGTGCAAGTGAAGCTGGCAATGAGCATGCTGGTCCGAGAAGGCCTCCTTGCCTCAAGGTGGCACTTGAGAAAAGGTCTGAAGATATGAGCAAGTGAGCAGTGTGGCACAGAAGAAGAGGTAGTCAGGCCACGAGAACAGCGAAAGCCACTAGGATACTACAGTTAGGATCGTACCATTTGGCTGCATTGGGAAAATGATATTCACTCATTTAAGAGGAAAATAGTTCAGTACCAGGTTGTCTAATACAGAAGTCACTAGCTATATATGGCTCTTGCTTAGTGAACTATGGCTTGTGTGAGTGAGGAATGGAATTTATTTTAATTTTATTTCATTGTAATGAATTCTAATCTTAATTTTAAAACTTGTATCTGATTTAGTTATTTACAAACTTTTATGTATGTTTTAAACAACGTGATTACATATATGTCGATTTTCTAACTGTAATTTTTAAAAATGTAAATACAGACCACATATTTCTGATGAAATATTAGAGTATGAATAAGATATGCTGCTACTATAAACTGCACACCAAATTCTGCAGACAGTACCCCAAAAAGAGAAATTATATTGTTAGTTATGGATTACATGTTAAAATAATCACATTGTAGATATGTTGGATAAATAAAATACATTTATTAAATTGATCTACACTTTATTTTTCATTTTTAATGCGACTACTAATAAAATTACATATTGGTTCAATCATATTTTATTGGACAGTATGGGTCTAATGAATTAATAGGGTAGGCAAAGTTAGATCTTGCCAAAATTAAGAATTCTGTTATCTGTTTCTTCATAAGCTTCTCTACAATTGAAAAATAATTATATACTGGGGGCCACGTTGATGGTTTCATTCCAGAATTTGCATGTACTCTCTCCATTCTGTCAGTTTGTTGAAAAGTCCCATCCTAGTTCACTGGGCCATTTTCTACCCATCCCTTCAACATTCTGCAGCAATAATATATACTCTGTGAAAGTCAATTCTCTGACTTATAAAAATCAAGGTGCTCTGGCCTCTTTGGTACATAGAGGATAGCCTTAGTAAATTATACTTTCCATGTACACGTACCCTGCAATATCGCTCCACATTCAACCAGGCATGGTGGTTTACACTTGCAATTCCAGCACTTTAGGAGACCAAGGCAGGAAGATTGCTTGTGTCCAGGAGTTCAAGACCAGTTTGGGCAAGATAGTGAGACATCGTCTCTTCCAAAAATAAAAAAATTAACTAGATGTGGTGGTATGTACCTGTAGACCAAGCTACTCAGGAGGCTGAGGTAAGAGGACTGCCTGAACCCAAGAGATCTAGGCTGTGATGAGCTGTGATTGGGCCACTGCACTCCAGCCTATGCAACAGAGTGAGACCCTGACTCAGAAAAAAAAGAAAAAAAGGATTTCTCCACTTTGAAGCAAGAATGTGTCATTTGTTTTTGGATCCCAAGAGCTTAACACAAGTCCTAAAACACAGTAAACCTCAAAACTATTAGATGAATAAAGATATATGCACAAGGAATGTATAGATATATAAGAAAATATACAAGCATCTTGTAGGGAAACTCTCATCTATGCATCTGTTAGACATTTAGAAACCTCAAGCATCTGAAAAGCACCCACGCAATATGAAAGTGAGAGAAAAACAGGGAAATTACACTAAAAATAACTAAGCACCTACTATGTGCCAGACAGGCACTTTGACAAGTTTCTTTCATTTAATCTACACAGAAAATCTTCACTGTTATAATAACTTTTAACAATTATTGAGTGCTGTTATTTTCCAGACACTGTGGTCAGCACTTTACAGATATTAGTTTTTTTCATCTTCACAGCTCCATAGTGTGGGTGCTATTATTATCTTCATTCCAAAGGGCAAAGAAGTTAAATAGCTTGCATGAGATTATACAGCTAATAAATGTCAATGCCAAGATTAGGATCCAGACAGTCCTTAACAATTGACATCTGAAGTAAGTATGAACTTAATGCAAAGAGATTCTAATACCACAAACATTTCCTAATCTGTAAGCCACAAGAAATCAACTAGAGGTCAGTGTTATCTATAGAAGCATATGAGGGCAATAGTGAGACACCTCAGGACACCTTGGAAATAAGGCAAATAAGACAACGAGAGATGTGGAAGGTCACTTTAAAAACTATTATGTTCAGGATGGTTCTTCTCCTATAACACATAAAACCTAGCAAAACGAAGTCAATTTATTTAGTGATATGGATGTACATTGCAAAAACATAATAAGGCAAGCAAATGATTGTCACAAATGATAAGATACTGGCTACCCCTTAAGAAGAGAGAATTTATTATCATGGGGACTTTGAGGATATTATAAATGACCTATTTATTGACTTAGATTTGGGTGCTTGCAATTTAATCTTTAAACTCTACATATATGTTTTATGAAACAACAACAGTGACACCCCAGCATCTTAGCTCTGGAGTCCACATTCCATTATACTCACAGGATGAGCTGAGCAGAGTTCAGGTGATTGTCCCTCCCCATGACTGAGTTCTACTCATCACTCTTGTCGCACCTTAAATATCATCTCTCCACCCAAGCCTCCCTAGCTCTCCTACTTAAGCAGGTTCTTCCCATCTTTTCATCATCATTTACTACTTAGCACTTGTGATGGTTAATTTTGCATGTCAATTTGACAAGGCTATGGGGTGCCCAGATATGTGGTCAAATATTATTCTAGCTGTATCTGTGAGTGTTTTTTGAAAGAAATTAACATCTGAATCTGTAGGCTGAGATTGCCCTCCCTAATGTGGGTGGCTCTCATCCAATCAAGTGAAGGCCTGAACTGAGTAAGAGGGAACTCCTCCTGCCTGACTGTGTGAACTGGGACATCAGTCTTTTCTTGTCTTCAGACTCAAACTGGAACATAAGCTCTACTTGGGTCTCAAGCCTGCTAGCTCTCAGAATGAAACTTATACCATCATTTCTCTTGGTTCCCAGGCCTTTGGACTCAAACAAGATCAACACCTTCAACTCTCCTGGGTCTCTAGCTTGCCAACTGCAGTTCTTGGGACATCTCAGCTTCCATAATCACCAGAGCCTATATATATATCCTATTGGTTCTGTTTCTCTAAAGAACTCTAACTAATAAAACACTGACAACTTTAAGACTCTTGGCAAGTATTTTATGAAGTGTTTGTATTTTTGTTTCATATGCATTTTTATTGTTGGAAAACAACACATAGCATAAAATGTACCATCTTAACCATATTTAAGCATACAGTTCAGTAGTGTTATGTACATTCGCATTGTTGCGGCACAGATACTCAGGACATTTTCATCTTGCAAAATTGAAACTCTGTGCCCTGTGATCAACCACAGCTCTTCTCCCCATTTCCATAGCCCTCTGTAATGACCACTCTACTTTCTGTCTCCATGAATTTGACTATGCTAGGCACTTCATACATGAATAGAATCATAGTGTATTGTTTATATCTTTGTGTCTGGCTTATTTCACTAAGCATAATGTCCTCGAGTTTTATCTATGTTGCAGCATGTGGTAGAAATTCCTTCTTTTTGAAGGCTGAATAATAATCCATTGCATGTATATGAAAGGGGGGCCAAAAACCCCTGCAATTTATTTATTTAAAAATTATGGATTTGTTCTTACATGTTTAAACTTCAGTCACCTTTAAAGTATTCTTCATTTGAGGCAATGCACCTATACAGACACTTTTTCCACTACTCAAATCGGTTTTTGAACTCATCGATCTTGATGTCTTTTAGTGCTTCTGCAATTTTTTGTTTCACCTATTCTACATTGGCAAAATGTTTCTCTTTGAGGACTTTTTTCATTTGGGGGGGAAGTCACTCAGGATGACACTGAATGAATAGGGAGGGTGGGACACGGAGGTCATGCCATTTTGGTCAAAAGCTGCTGAACACTCAGTACAGTATGGGCAGGTGTATTCATAAACCACCCATCATGAAATGAGCAAATGCATTGAAAGAATCTCCAAAAAAAGATTTACTGAAGCTAAATGCAGCCTCTCACAATAATGTTAGCTGTTCCACGGATGCCAATGGATTTCTGGAACACTTACCTAGCAAAGGAAGCCTGTACTAAAAGGGGCCCACTCTCTAAAAAATAATTCCATTTTTGGAGGTGTTCCCCTTTTGTATACCACATTTTGTTTATCCATTCATCCATGAATGGATATCTGGGTTGCTTTCATGCCTGGGTTTTTTATAATAGTGCTGCTATGAAAAAAAGGTGTGCAAATATCTCTTCTAGACTCTGCTTTCAATTATTGTAGGTCTATACCCAGAAAAGAAATTGCTGGATCAAAAAGAAGCTCTTTTTTTTGTCAGAGTCTCACTCTGTTGCCCAGGCTGGAGTGCAATGCCATGTTCATGGCCACTCCAGTGTCGACCTGCTAGGCTCCAGTGATCCTTCCACCTCAGCCTTCCAAGTGACCAAAACTATAGGCACGCGCTACCACATCCTGCTAATTTTTTGATATATTGTAGAGACAAGGTCTCACCAAGTTGCCCAGGCTGATCTCGTACCCCCAGGCTCAGGCAATCTCCTCAACTCAGGCTTTCAAAGTGCTAGGATTACAGGCTTGAGCCATCACACCCAGTCAGAAGCTCTGTTTTTTGAAACCTCTAAACTGTTTTTTGTAGTAGCTACAATATCTTACAACTCTACCAACAGTGCACAGGGGTTTGAAATTCTCCAAATCTTTTCCAAAATTTATCTGCTGGTTTTTTTGTTGTTGTTGTGTTTTGTTTTTGTTTGGTTGGTTGTTTTTTGCTTTTTTTTTTAATAGTGAGGTGATATGATGGCTTTGCTTTGCATTCCTCTGATGATTAGTGATGCTAAGCATCTTTTCATACACTCATTGGCCACTTGTATTTCATCTTTAGAGAAATGTCTGTCCAAGTTCTTTGCTAATTTTTAAATTGGGTTATTTGATTTTGTTGTTATAGTCACATTGTAAGAGTTCTTAAGGATTCTGAATACTAAGCCCTTATCAGACATGCAATTTGTTTTAGTTTTAATAATAATAACTTTATTGTTTCTTTTTTTTTTCCTACTAGTTTGGGAGCTCCATGAAGTCCATGTCTGTTTATTCTCTGCCATAAACTGAGCACTTATTATAACCAGTAGATAGCAGATAGCCAATCAAAGAGGACTGAAAAGCAAGAAACAAAAAAGGTCACACAGCTAGGAAAGGAGAAACAGGCTTTGAGCCGGTTCTCTACCATCAGCCCTCTTTGCAAGATATGCTTGTTTTGCTCCAAAGGAAGGTAGAAAATTGTTTGAATTGGAGCTCACTGGCTTCTTATTGGCAACACAACTTAACAAATATGTTCATCTAACTTTCTATAAACTAGAATTTTGTCCTAAATGACCAAGATTGCAAATTAGATGCTAAAAGTTAAGGGCTGAGAAAAAAAAATCTGCTAGAGGAAGACTTGCTGAGAAGCGAGACCTAACAAAAAAGAAGTCAGAAAAATTGTCAACTTTAAGAGCAAACTGAGGGTATTTGGTGCAGGGAAAAGCCGTCTCATACAGATAGATTTCCTCCCAAGGACTTCACAGAGCACAGGAGGAAGAGTGAAGCTTACAAAAATGACTTCCCAAGAAGAGGTTAAATTATGTGGTTTTTCTTTTAACAGGCAAGTATATTTTAGGAAGGTTTTGCTATTGGTGGTGGTGGTTTTTTTTTTTTTAAGTGGTTACAATAAAAGAAGTCTGACATTTTAAAGGAAGAAATATCAGCAATAGTGACTCTTTTCTCACCCAGAAAACTTCATGTCCTGAAAATGTCAGAGAAGGAATTCACGTGCATGCCTGTGATAAATGTGCATATGTATGTATAAAGATTGTGGCTCAGATTAGGCAACTTGTTATTGGATATAAGATGAAAATAAAATAAACCATGGGAAAGAAGAGGGGGTAAAGTCAGAACCATGGGAGAGGGCTGAGTGACGCTATGTCTGGAAAACAAAAGCTGTAGAGGGAAAAGAGATGAAGAACATGGCATGGAGGAAAAGAGAAAAGTAAAGATTTTGTCACAAAGGAAATACAGTTTATCATTTTTCCCCTTCTCTGGATGACACTAGGCATAAACTGCAAATTTCAAAATAAGCCAGGAAATCAATACACAAAACTGAAAATGTGCCATAATGACATTCATGTACTCTGGAAGGACTGTCATTAATGCTGCCTCTGGTACATTTTGGAACATAATCGACAATGACATCCCATCCCTTCATGCCTATAGAGGTGAGGACATCCACTGCGCAGGACTGGGTATCACAGAGAATCTTGCCATTGATATGTAACTATGTCCATGTTAAGAATTATACCTTGTTTCCTCTTAATGAAATATCTATCCAGGTCATTTCTATTGAATCCCTGCACTATATATCAGGTATACCCAGAAATGCTAGGAGGTAAACATAAGCAAAAATAAAAACATTTTATGAAATCAATTAGCTGGTAAATTTATATACAAATGCTTTGGCTCAGGGGGTCCATGTGTGAAATAAATATAAAATAAGTTAACATTTATAATGAATGTAGGAAAGTGCCTGGCATATGGGAAATGTGTGTTAACTTTTTTTTTAATGTGAGTGGATATATGTATTATACATACAATACATTCGCTTTTCTCAGAATATTATCTATTTTTTAAAAATCTATTTGAAAATGGGAAGGACAGCCCTGCCACAATTCTACTTGATTCTTGCTATTTCCCTGTCAGAGCTCTTATGGTTTTATAATAGAATAACATCTTATGTTTGGCAAAGATATCCCAACTTTAAACAGATTTTGAGAGTTTGGCCTCTTACATTTCTTATTTTGGAAATAGAGGAGTCTCAGGACTAGGTGTTGTCGCAATGAAGTGATTTTTAATATTGCTGTTGTTTTCTTTAAGTGCCTGGAAAGATGAGAAACATCAGAGAGAGAAGGCACCATGAGCTACACAAGTGCATGGGCGTGCTATCTGCTTGTTTGGGGCTCTGAAAGTCTAGGTAGCAAAAATAAATCTGAACATGGGAAAGAGATTGCATTGCTGTTTTTAAGATGAGCAAGCTACAACTGTAGGGATTAAATTAAACTCCCAGCATTCTCAATGGTTAATAAGACCTAGGCTTTGTGTGTGGTCACATGACCAAAGGAAACAAGGAAATCTGCCTTAAACAGGATACTGGGATCACCTTCACCAGTGCATCTTGAGAATGAAGGGGGGGCCCTGAAGATCAAAGTGTCTTTTACTATCTGACTCCCCAAATTCACCCTACTGCTGCAGTCTAACTCCCATGTCACCAGTTCATAGATTGTCAGAAATAAAAGGGGTCCCAGCAATCATTTACCTCCCTCATTTTACAAAGAAAGAAACTGAGACCGGAGAACTTTAGCAACCTGGCCAAGGTCATACAACCAGTATTAACCAGAATCATACCAAATGCCTGTTTTTGGTCCACTTTCTGCCATACTACATTGGCATAGCCACTTAGTTCACTTTACTGTTCCCACCATGCCAAGTCACTAGCTGTCTCATCATTGCATTTATCACCACTTCTAAACAGCCTCTCAACAAGTCTCCTACTTCAAATATGCTACAACCCTAAGACCCTGGTGATAGAATCACCATCTCAGCTTCAAAAGCCAGAATTATGAAACAAAGCATACCTCTGCCAAACTAATTACTATTGGCACCTATTTTGGAAATTGGTTATCTTGATGTTTGTGGCTTCAGGCTGAGATTTCTGTAAAAAGCAATATTCACCTCATTTTGAAAAAAGTTAAAGATAGTTTAACTAATACACACTTGAGAAAAAAAATTCAAAGCTTTTCAAGCAACGTAATTACCTATGATGACCAAACCCAGATTAGCAATATGGCTACTTCCTGGTGTTACTGATGGCTAAATGATGAGGCAAATAGATTGTCAAAGAAAATAATTCTCATCTGTACCCACAGAAAGTGCCCCTTCTCTCACTCTCTCTCTCTCTCTTTTTTTTTTTTTTTTTTTTGTGCGTGCACACACATCTAGTCCTGAGTCTCTGAAATGCTATCATATATTTAGGCAATGATTGACAGGAAGGCAGACAGATGGAGCCAAGAAAGATATTTCCCACCGCCGACTCTCTAAGGTAAAAATGTCCAACTTGTCAATCAATATTTCACTGTTTTCATTATATAGTTAATATTCTCTATTAGATAACAACAAAGAAGCTATGAGACTTTCACTGTTTTCCTTTCAAAAGGATTATTAACAAATAAAGTATTAAATAGTAAAGGTTCATATCAATTTTTTTCCATTCTCTATTCACTTTGCATGACCCGTTCAGAGGTTTTATATGTTTAGTCCCTCTTCAAGTAGCCAAGCTTTTTATACTAATTCAAGTTAACATATTTTTTCCTCAGTCTCCAGCAGTTAAGTATTTGTCTTGCTTGAATCAACATGATAATCTTCGAGAGCTGATAAAGATTAGCCCATTGGAAGGGAAAGATTTTCAGAAACCCAATACCTGATTCAACTATTTAAAGAAAAAAAAAATGAAGCAACTGACATTTTTATCTCTTTACATATAAACTTCATGTATTATACCATAGTTTTTCAATTTGTTAATCTTTAGGATTCTTTTTATTGCCTTAAAAATTGCATATCTAAAGTTTAGACAATTTATGAGCTAAGTGAAAGTTTAAGAGGAATCATTAACATGTCTCAGAATCAGGTGTTCTCCCTGATTAAATAAGCGATTGCATATATGATTATGTATTTGGTCATATAAAAACCAAGTGCCTGTTTTTGCACCCAAGGTGAAGTTTTTTAGGTCATTTCTCCTCTTTTATATTTTATAAAAATAGAAATATATGTTCTGTTAAAATAGTCCAGAGAACCAAGAGAAATCTTTAACTATGTCGTTTTATTTTGGATAGCACAGGTTATGTCTTTCAGAAGTAACTTCACTTGAACAGATACGAATTTTGAGAAAATGATTAATGTGATGGAATGTTCTGGAATTACTTGAGGTATGGATCCATATACAACTTCCACTTAATTAAGTGACCATGCCTAAAGTTCCCATTGATTGGATACTTAAATATGAATAATACATAGCCTCTGTTTTCAGGAACTTTACAGTATTTCATGAGGAGGAATAAGATGGAAACACAAACAAATAGTACATAAGGAAGAAAATACATTTACGAAAGGTACAAACAAATTAATTTTAGGAGTCCAAATGAGAGGGAAAGGACATATCTGGAGAAGGAGATAAGAAAGGGCTTCATGTAGGAGGTAATTTTTTTTTATTTTAAAGATGTGGGGTACAATTCAGAGTTAGGTACAAAAGTGGTCATCGTACAGGTGAAGTTTGGGCCTCCCATTGGTCCTCATTTCACCTATTTTACAAACAAAGCAGGAGGTATCACATTTCCAGACTTTAAACTTTATTATGAGACTATAATAATCAAAACAGCCTGGTATTGGTACAAAAACAGGCATATAACCAATGGAACAGGATGGAGATTCCAGAAGCAAAACCTCAATTTCTCAACCAATTCATCTTTGACAAAGCCTCCACCAACAACCACTGGGAAGAGGAGAAGCTATTCAGTAAATGGTGCTGGGAAAACTGGCTGACCACGTGCAGAAGAATGAAACAGGACTCCTACCTATCCCCACACACAAAAATCAGCTCTAAGTTATACTTACACTTATTGTTATAGTTTAAGTTTTACATTTAGGTCTTTGATTAGACCTAAATGTAAAACTTAAACTATAACGATCTTAGAAAATGCAAGAGACACCTTTACAGACATTGGAATAGGCAACCAATTCCTGATCAATGGCCCATGCCCTAAGAGATAAGATTGACAAGTGGGACCTCATCAAACTGAAAAGCTTCTGCAAAGCAAAAGAAACCATGAAGAGAGAGGGAATACAGCCCACAGAATGGGAAAAAATATTTAGCAACTGCATATATGACAAAGGAGGTGATATTTAAAATGGATCTTGAAGGATAGGAAGTACTGTGACAGGTAGAAATAGTTGGAGAGTGGAGTTCTAAGCTAAAGACACAGTAAACAAAGGTAGCCTTTGAACAAAGGTTTAGTGTCCTGAGAACCTATTCCCTCTACCTGAAAGCACTAAGCAAAAGGACTGGGTCCATTTTACAAAGAAAAGAAATGACACTTCCCTAAAAAAAATAATACTTTTGTATTACCACCATCCATCTGGTCTGTGTTTTTAAGGTGGTTATTTCAGTTGAATTATAGGTCTTTGTAACAAAGTTAAATGCAAAAGATACAATTCACTGCAAAATTGATACAAGTCAACACCCAACTTCCAAGTCAGGAAAAAGTTTGAGCAACAGTAACTCAAAAAAGGTGCAATTTCAGTGAAGTTTTATTTTAGCAGGATAAAGGGCAAATTAGGCACCTATGAGTCAGCTTTTCCCTGAGATTCATCATCACTGCCAATCACTCACTGCAAAACTCACATGTCTTAGCACTTGCATTATCAATTATTTGCTACAATTTTTTTTGAGGGATTTTAGCCTATACCCAAAAAAGTGTATTTTTTTGTTGTTTTTTGAGTCAGAGTCTCACTCTGTTGCCCAGGTTGGAGTGCAGTGGCACACTCACAGCCACCGCTGCCTCGAGCTGCTGGGCTCCGCCTCAGCCTTCCAAGTAGTTGAAACTACAGGCACACGCCACCATGACTGGCTAATTTTTTAAAAAATTTATTTATTATAGAAACGAGTTCTCACCAAGTTGTCCAGGCTGATCTCAAAACCCTGGACTCAGGCATTCCTATCACCTCGGTCTCCCAAAGTGCTGGGATTACAAGCTTGAGCCACCGTACCCAGTTTAAAAAAAAAATGTGTTTTATTCTTAAGCAGTGGCTTTAGCAACAAAGATACGTGTTAATAACACACCGAACAGAAAAAAGAGTTTTGTGCTTTCTGTACAATTCGTGGTAGTTCCTTCAGCATCTTCCCCAACCTGGAAGTACCACATCCACAAAACACCTGGACATGGTTGGAGCAACTTGATACCACAGAAAGTCACATGTCACGCTGACACAGAGAACAGAACAAAAATCAGGCACAGAGATAAAACATTTCACAAGTAAGTCACCATATTGCACAGGCATATTAAAGCATATTAGAGGAGGACACACTTTGTTTTAAATTCTATCACTACCTGGATTTATTTAGAAATAAAGTTTTATTTTTAAAGATTTAGGGGGTGCAAGTGAAGATTTCTTTCATACATATATTGTATAGTGGTGGAGTTTGGGCTTGAAAGTATAAAGGATACACACACACACACACACACACACACACACACACACACACACATGCATACCATGGAATACTACTCAGTCATAAAAAAAGAATTGCAATTCACCATGTTGCCACGTAACCACTTTTTGTATTAAGATAAAACAAGCTAGGAATTAATATGAAAGGAAATGTTTCTCTTATAAGAAGAAATATTCTAAATTAGTCTCCAAGAAATTAGTCTCCAATAAATTTGGGAGATTAGCAGGAAATAATTCTTGTTCTAAGAAAGAGGATAAAGTATGAACTTAAAGCAGCTGAAGAGCTTCTAATAAGAACTAATAAAAGCATGGTGTTTTGTATTTTTTTAAATCCACTCACTCAAGTTTTTACAGAAAGCAAGTATTCTTTTTGGGAGGAGGGTAGAACACTATTATGTAGCAGATGGAATTTGGAATATATAAATTTAAGCTCAAGCTCATTGATTAAAACACAAGAGTCATCTCACTCATAGTATGGATTTGGCCATTCTCAGTCAATATTTGGCCTAGCTGTATGAAGGTTCTAGTTTTTAAAAACACATCATTTGGTATTACTGCTTAGAGACATATTGCTAGGATGGACTTGAGCATGACTTTGAAGTGTAAAGAGGACACAGCAGGGCATCAGTATCCTGTATGAAATTGTTCAAATGGTGCTTAATTCTCTTTGTGTGAGCTGCTTATTACGGTGTTAAATGCGATCTCAATTTGGTGCAAAAAGGGAAACTCACCCATGTGAATGATACTAAGCAAAGTTCATATCTGAAACTAGAACAGACAGAAAGTCTCTAGCTATCACACTGCCACACAGATGTTTTGACATCAGGAAACTTTTCTCATAGCAAGTCTCAAGTCAGGGTTCACTGACATACACAAAATCATTAAACCACAAAAATAGATTTATTAACCTGAAGCCTTCATTTATTTCATAAGTCTTAGAAGCTTACCAGCTACTAAAACCATATAACCCTTCCTGAATATTCTCATATCACCGTCTCAGGAAACAATACATGCAAGTCTTGATATGGGAGACTATGTAACTGGAAATAATAGCAGTTTGACTTAAAATGGTGAGTTATAAGTTCCACATATTATTAGCATTATAAAATAATATCTGGATTTTAAACATACTAGCTGCCATTTACTGCTTAATTTAGAGGAAGTGCTAACATGGTTTGAGGGGGAACGTAAACATTAACTGTACAATTTAAAATTAAAACTAGAACACAATATTATTCTGTTTACCTTCATACTACAGATGCTTCTAGAAAAATTAAGCTTAATCAAAACTTGAATTAATTTTAAATATTAAGTATGCAGAAGAATCCCACAGTTAAGGAGAGGGGCAAGTTTTTCTGGAAAGGATCACAAAACTAGAAATCTATGGATCTCACAAATTCTTTAATTCACAATGGTACATGGTTTTCACACTGACATCAAAGTGGTAGATATGACTCAACCACGAGGTAAGCACATATGGTGATTTTATTTATACCAATTTTCCAGGAAGCTTGCATAATGTCCCAAAATTCATGACAGAATTCTAGTAACTTAAATCTTAAATAACTCAATAGCATATACAAATGTTTAAATGTAGTCTCATTATAATTTCTCTATAGAATAAAAGAATGAGATTTAAGTGGTAGACAATAGCACATGAATAACATTGATCAGAAAGCTAAGTTCTAGTAGCCTACTAATTTATGAATGTTAGCTAGTTAGATGTTTGTCTTTTATTGTTACATTTTTTCCATTGTACCATACCAGGGTCAAAAGACTCCATTATTGCATCTATTTCAGAGGATTCTTTATAAAGAAATCTTTAGCAATGAATTCCTTTATTGGCTTTATATATGCTAATTTTCATACACTAATGATTTTTAATTTGAAAAACCAGACAATCCTTATCCTAGGTGGATAAAAGATTTCGCTGGCAAAATAAAATAAAACATCTCATTTATAATCCTGTTTCTCTCCTCCTTCATCTTTTCAAATCCAAAAAAAAAACCCCAGAAAAATAAAGAAAAGGAAGGGAAACACAGTAACACTGATTTGATGATTCTTTGCCTCAAGACTCCAATTTTTCTAACAATTCAGAAAGATATGAAATGAATACATTTTCAGTATACATAATAATATATGAAAATGTAACTGGGTTTGTTTTTCTTTAAAAAATCTGGAGTTCAGTTTTCACAGAAAACCAGATGGTGTTTTTTTGGTTTGAGAGTGGTAGTGGAATTTTATTTTGTTTGTTGTTGTTGTTGTTGTTTTTTAAAGGTGTGACAATCATTTTCTCCAGCTACTATATTAGCATATTTAATTGCTAAGTTCACAGGCAGCCTCTCAATTCTTTTACCAGCAGATGGTGAGAGTGATTCTGAAAGAAGAGTAAGAATTTTTCAAGAACTATCTCAGAACAGCGTGAGATCTGTTCTTTCCTGAATGGGTGTGTCAACCTATGATGAACACTGAGGGAAGTCACATAACAGCATCTCCAGTACATTTGCCTTTCATTACTTGACAGTTACCCAAGTTTTGTAAAATTACTCACATATTCTCTACCAAAGCCTTAGGTACCTGCAGTAACTTTCTTCAAATCACTTTATAACCATTAGCTTAATTAAAACTTCACAGTACTCCTACAAAATATGTAGGTAGAGAGTTTTACAAGCTTCATTTTACTGAGTTCCAGGTATAACACTGACAGAGATGGCAGTTCAATGTAAGTTCTGAACTCACAGGGACTCGTGCTTATGCCAGCATCTGCTTCTCAAATGGAAATGACTAGATCTTAGAATAAGGAGAAATTTCAAGCTGCAGACACAGTTCGCTATTTCTCCATTTACCATCTTTTTCTTTTTCTTCGCTATGGAAGTTTAATTTTGTCCAGAGCAGCCTTTGATAAAGCAAAAGGTATTCTAACCTTTGTTACAACAGTAGGGAAGACTTTATTTGTGACTGTTGCAATAAGGAGAGAGATCAGGCTCAACTGCAAATACAGCAAAGACATCTGGGGATTTATAGCCAAGTTGCAGGGGTCAGTGATAAAAAATTAATAAGAGGAGGCATCAACAATAAGGGGACTCTTGCTAAGTCAGACCAAAGACTTATACATAAAAGGAGAGGAATGACGAATTGGATCAGATATCAAAGTTGGGGGGAATCTTCACTAAACTGACTTAGCAGAATTTTTCTCTAATACTGGACAGGACAGGCCAAAGACAGGATGGGGGTAGGGTGAAGGTCTAGTAGAGAAGAGGGTTCAGAGAAACCTGATGAAAGTTTGGTCAAGGAAAGAGTCTTTGCCACTATGTACCCTGCTGAAAGTCTCTCTCTCCCTTGCACCTGGGTGGGGAATGCTGTGAAGTTCTGAACAACAACACATTTTTACATTTTAGTCTGCCTGAAACTTATTTTTGAACATGGCGTGAAATAGGAATCCATTTGTAGTCTCTTCTGGAAGAAATTAAAGCATCTGTGTTTGTCAATATTAATTCATTATATTTATCATATTCTTTATTCTATATTCTCTTCCAATCTAGTCATCTGTTCTTATAATGACTTGATCATAGAAGCTTTATAGTATACTCTGCTATCTGGTATTTAAAAAATGCTTCCTACGGCAGGTCTTGGTGGCTCAGCCTGTAATCCCAGCACTTTGGGAGACTGAGGCGAGTGGATTACCTGAGCCCGTGGATTCGAGACCAGCCTGGGCAACTTGGCAAGACCTCATCTCTACAATAAATCAAAGAAAAAAAATTAGCAGGGCGCGGTAGCATGTGCCTGTGGTTTCGGCTATTTGAAAGGCCTAGACAGAAGGATCGTCAGAGCCCGGCAGGTTGACGCTGGGGTGGCCATGAGCATGCCACTGCACTCTAGCCTGGGCGATGGAGGAAGACTCCAACACAGTAAAAATAAAAAAATTAAAAATAAACAAGCCGGGCTTGGTGGCTCAGCCTGTAATCCCGAACCTTGGGAGGCTGAGGTGAGTGGATTGCCTGAGCCCGCGGGCTCAAGACCCACCTGGGCAACTTGGCAAGACCTCATCTCTACAATAAATCAAAAAATTAGCCAGGCGTGGTAGCGCACGTCTGCAGTTCCAGCTACTTGGAAGGCTGAGGTGGAAGGATCACCAGAGTCCAGCAGGTCGAGACTGCGGTAGCCAGGAGTGGCCACTGCACTCTGGTCTGGGTGACAGAGTGAGACTCCGAATCAAAAATAAAATTAAAAATAAAAATAAATTTAAAAAATGAGACTGCAACTCAAAAATAAAAAATAAAAAATAAACAAAATGCTTCCTTGACATTTATGTAGTTTTGTTTTTTTTTTTTTACATTTTTTTGGCTGTTCTCAGGCATTTATTTTCCATATGAATTATAAAGTTATGTTATTCAATTAAAAAATAAATCTGTAGGAATTTTAAATGAAATTGCATCAAATGTTAATTTGGGGAAAGTTGACATTTACATAATAATTGCCTCCTTCGTCCAAGAACATGGTATACCTTTCCCTTTATTCAAATGTTGTTTTATGGTTTTAATTAGATGTCATTATTTTATTTGTATAGGTCTGCTACTCTCCTTTTTAAACTTAGTTCTAAGTACTTTACAATTTTGTCACTGTTATAAAGATAGTGTTTCTAGGTATTTCTTGCTAGAGGACAGAAAATGTATTGATTACTATTATGTATGTAGGACATATCTGGCCAAATATATACTTAAGTACATACTGTATTAAGTAGGAAAAAAGTGAGACAACAACATGGCCACTGGGATTTACCCTAAAATTATATCCAATACATTAACACCAACCATTATGCCTTTGTGTAAAAGTAGAAAAATAGAATGTCTACTCTGAGATATCTAACAAATACATGGATTGATTAAACTGACTTTACACATTGTTTATCAGTTTTCACTTTTTTCAGACATGAGGAAAAACATCTATGTTTTTTATTTAAGTAAAAATTAAATTTTTCAATTATTTCTATATTAACAGTTCATCAAAAGTTCTACTGCATTTTTTGTAAGAGCCAGGTCTCACTATGTTGTCCAAGTTGGAATGCAGTATCTACTCACAGGTATGATGGTAGCATACAGCCTTAAACTCCTAGGCTCAAGTGATCCTCCCGTTTTAATCTCCCTAGTACCTAGGACTACAGGCATGCACCACTGCATCCAGCTTGCAGCACTTTTTAATCAAAGAATAACATGACTGATTTTTGTGCAGAAATTTGATTTAATTTTTTTTAGTTTAAATGCTTTTTATTTTGAATTTTTCTTCAAATCACATTTTAAAAACACTTTTTTAGGACATAAGAAACATTTTTCATAACAATACATGTGAGAGAGAGAGTATGTGCGTGTGTGGGGTGGGGGGAGAGAGAGAGAGTGAACAACAGGCTGGGCTCGGTGGCTCATCCTGTAATCCCAGCACTTTGGGAGGCCGAGGCGAGAGGATTACCTGAGCCCACAGGTTTGAGACCAGTGTGGGAAACTTGGCGAGACCTTGTCTCTACAAATAATCAAAAAATTAGCCAGGCATGGTAGTGCATGCTTGTAGTTCCAGCTACTTGGAAGACTGAGGCAGAAGGATCACTGGAGCCCAGCAGGTCAACGCTGGGGTGGCCTTGAGCATGCCACTGCACTCCAACTTGGGCGACCAGTGAGACTCTGATAAAAAAAGAGTGAACAATAGAGAAAATGTGGCACAATGTTAAAACAATTTCAGATTTCATCTTCACTTTTACATTTTAAATTTCATATTCAAATGACTTGATAATTTCCTTATCATTCACCATGTTATGGTTGTAATCTTAATCAAAATTTGTATGGTGTTTCAAACTATGACTTCATCTTCAAAATCTTCTACAAAATATCTCTGGGATCAGTCCTCTTTTCTTTGTCCTCCAAGCTTACTTGTCATGCGTCTCTATTAAGTGGCACCAAGACATCACAATAAGGTGCCAACTCCATTATATTGTGTGTTCTTTAAGGAAATAGCTATGTCTAATTATCACTGCAGATCCAATATCTAACACACTACTGAGCATATTTCTGGAGCAAACTGTGCTTGCTGTACAGAGTTTTGCTGCTCACTAAATGTATATCGATTCATTTTTGTATTCAAAACTGTCTTGTGAGAAATGCTTTATCATTTTTCTCACTTTTTAGAATAGGAAATAGACTCATCTAAGCTCAGAGAGTGACCATACAACCATATCTAGTCTTGGTTTCCTTCCATCCCATACAATCATTGTTGTCAGCCAGATCACCTTAGGTTGCATCCTTTAATTACAAATCTGTTTGGCTATTCAACTGTATGATTCAATCTATCATACTACCTTTCCACATACTTTTAAAATTATCTTTGTGCCTGATTTTTAAAAATTATAGCTACTTAATACTATTTCACAGAAAAAAAAGACCAACCTCAGACCTACCTTGCTTCAGCCATAAACTAAACATTTACATCTCATAAGCATGTACCACCTGATGAAAACAGAAAAAAAATAGAATTTGCTCTTTTTCCTTGCTGTACTTGCTATCAACTTGTCTGTAATTTATAAGTCTATAATTTATAGACTTAAATATAGACTATCTTCCCAAGTCTCAATATTATATAACTGGTCATTTTTGCTGATGAGATTATACAGTTTCTAATCAAAAATTTATTCTAGAATTAAACCTTCAGTGTTCTTATCTGGGAGCTTCTACCTTGAAATAATGCCTCATATCCTATAGTGCTTTCATATAAATTTAATGTCGGTGAGGCAGCCCCTTTCTCTCCTTATATTACTGGTTAAGGAGGTCTAACTTAAATAGGATAAGTAATTCATGCAAGGTCACAAAAAGACTGAATAACAGAACAGATCCTGTAACAACAGTGTTTCTTTTACTCCTTCTCCATGTTTCAGGGTGTTATTTCAGGCTCTCCATGTGATCGGTTATTCTATTTATTTGTTTGTTTGGGGGATAATGTCTTTTCCTCATTTGTTTCAATTTCTTCCATATCATCAATTGCTTTGCTCAGCAAGATTCCCCAAATTTATTTGGTTTTATCTTTTTGTGTACTTGAGATAGGCAATTCTAAGATTTTCTCCAAAAACCAAGAGATAGCATTTAACTCCATTTTACTTCCAAATATGTACTTATTTTCTCTAATTGTCAGATAGCTTAGCTAGGTATTGGTTGTTCCTTGCACTAGAAGTGAATGATTCAAACTTTGCTTATAGTAAACACTTCAATTACAATAATACTTTCACTACTTATATTGATTTATATTAAAACCAGTCAAATCCCATATTGATTATTCATTCACTCATGAGTTATTGTTAAAGATTATGTGTTTATAGCTATTATTTTATACACTTCTTAGTATATATTCTATATCATTATTCTCCTGTTCAATATGGGAGAGAAATCAAGTTCAACTTCAAATACAGCAAAAACATCTGGGAGTCTATAGCCAAGTTGTAAAACGAGGGGTCAATGATGGGAAATTTCTAAGAGGAGACATTCAGAGTAAGGGGATTCTTGCTAAAGGTAGAAAAAATATTAAGCGTGGGGGAATACTCACTGAAATGACGTGGAAGTTCTAAAACTTCCAAGAATACCCGCTTTTCCTCATATTTTTAACCCATACTTTTGAAAAGTAATTTGTTTCTGCATCTCCTGCTCAGCTTCCATTCAAGGAAGAATTCAAGTAAAATAAGTTATCTCCCTGAAATAGATAAAATCATGAGTGGATGGAGCCCTGAGTCATAAGATTTTTCTAGTTACTTATTTGATTTTTGCTTAATTACTTTTGTAATAAATATATGCAGCCTACATTTAGGTTTCACTGTTTTCAGACTAGGTCCTCGTGGAAGTTCTTTTTTTTTAACATATTTTTTATTTTAAAATTGTGGGGTACAGTTAAGGGTTAGGTATACAAACATGCATCGTTCAGGTACCCTTGCTGATAAAGGGTGTCCCCCTGTCCCTAGACAGATATTGACTACTGTTAATCCCACCCCTCTTCCCTTCCCTGCACCCCCCCCATAGTTTCCCGCCACTGTCAATCCTTTTCTTATAGTATTAAGATAGAAGTTCAAGGTCCACTTAGGAGGGAGAACATGTGATACTCAGATCTTTGTTTCTGTGAGAGATCACTCAGTATTATAAACTCTAGTTCCATCCAGGTTGCTGCAAAATTCATGATTTTGTTCTTTTTTTATGGCTGCATAGTATTCCATTGTGTATATGCACCACATTTTTTTAATACAGTCTTCTTTTGACAGACAGCATGATTGGTTCCAGGTTCTTGCTATTGTGAACAATGCTGTGATAAACATACGTGTGCAGGTATCTTTTTTATAGAGTGATTTGAGTTCTTCAGGGTATATTTTCATTAGGGGGATTGCAGGGTCATATGGGAGGTCGATATTTAGAGCTTTTAGAAATCACCACACTGTTTTCCACAGAGGGTGCACTAGTTTACACTCCCAGCAACAATGTAGAAGTGTTCCCTTTCACCACATCCTCTCCAGCATCTGTTATTTTTTGAGTTATTGATAATGGCCATTCTGACTGGAGTTAGGTGGTATCTTAGTGCAGTTTTAATTTGCATCTCCTTGATGATTAGTGAGGTTGAACATTTCTTCATATGTCTGTTGGTCACTTGTATGTCTTCTTTTGTGAAGTGTCTGTTCATATCTTTTGCCCACTTTGTAATGGGGTTGTTTTTTTCTTTTCAGCATGTTTGAGTTCCATGTAGGTTCAAGATGTTAGCCCTTTGTAAAATTTAAATGGACTTGAGATAGTCAAAAGGGGGAAAGAAATGTTCTTAGTAAGGGAAAATGAAATAAGTGAAGGCATCAAGGTGTTAATGATCATGGTATCTGGACTTCAAAGATTGGATGGGCACATAAGATGAACATTTCACATGGGAAGAACAGAATGTGTATTTAGTCCCACTTGGTCAGAAATGAGTTGTCATTAAAGAGGAGTTTTAGGAGGAAAGTAACACAATGAAAGTGGTATTTTATAGGTAATTGTAAGTGAATGCATGTGCTGGGAGATACTGGACTCAGAGGGACCTGGTGGGTAGTGGTGCAGTGATTGGATGTGAAATAAAGAGGAAGCCCTTGCTGGAGGTTTGTAGCCATGAGAAAGAGAGAGAAAGCTGTAAATGAGCTGCTTTGAAAAACAAAGCAATTGGCCTTGAACACTTTCACATAATTGGTATTTTCTTAGGTAAATGGTTATCCTGATATTAAAATATTAGGTGTATTTGTTTCATAAATTAGTTACTAGTCTATCTTAAAAAATAACTGTCTTTAGTTTTTAATTTTCATTTAAATATATTTATAAGACCAAGTATTTCTCTCTTGAGGATTCCATACCCTTCACTTTTAGCATATCCCTTCTCCCAGGGTCAAAAAGTATCTGTCCGGTGTCTGGATTCCTTAATAGTTCATTTATATTGTAATAGTTAATGATTTCTAAAATGTAGTTTTTCTTCAAGGAACAATGGACATTAAGGTAGGACTAAGAAAAATAAAAAAATAAAATTGATCTTCTGAGTTGATAAAACATCAAATAGTATGATAGATATTTTGAGTTATAAAAAACCTAATGATTAATCTTATTTCTTTATTTGCTAAACTTTTGGTTAAAAAACTGAGGTCCAGTTGATGCAAGTGATGGAATGAACCAATAAAATTGGTGACTTAAAAGCAAAGCAAAACTTTCTTCCAATCTCAGGAATTTAGGTAAATGAGCTCCTACTCAAGACCCACTCTGATTCTCTGCATGTTCACACATGTACTACTCATCTATGCAATACTCAGAATACCTGAGAATTAGTATCTCTCATGCTGCCTAGTTATTAGAAGACAGAGAAAATTCATCTCTGGAGTAATAGAGCCGGACATATTAATGAGACATCACCAGGATTGTCTGGTGCCATGATCACCGAGACTTTCTTAAGACAAGACATCTCTCTAGCATATTGCTACTTCAGATTTGGTGGTATGAAGTCTTAATTTCAGGTATACTAAATTTTATTTTGCCTTACTGAGATTCTTTTACTGGAGGCCTGAAGCAGAAAGCTTAATATTCCTATGCCTTTGAGGAAGTCTCAGGTGAAGCAGTGATTCTGATTCAAGGTCTGGTTCAAGGACCTGCTCCATCTGTTGCCTGACTCAGATGTGTCTAGCTAAAGAATGAATTTCATCCTCATTGAGATTTATAGGTATTTTAATCCATGTATTAATTAAAATGTCTTCTACCTGAATTGAAATATTGCAGTATCAACACATTACCTAATAAAACAATTTATACACAAAGAAGATTTTATTCTCTCATTTAAGAAGATCCGCCTCTAAATTTTAATGACTTGACTGGATGTTGGCCAGTGTGACTCTCACTCCACAGATATCATAAATCCAGATCTCTTAGAGATGATTTCACTAGATGTTGATGGTATCTGTGATAACAAGCTCTAGCTAAAGCAAAGTACCAGTCCATGGTGATTCTTCTGAAAGTAAAAACCATTTTGTATGCAATTGATGATTTAATGTATTCATGGGTCTAGAATAATACAGATATACAATGAACTGACTGATTAAAATTAAAATTATAATACATTTTAATTTCTGTGTATGAGGATAAATTCTAAATTTAACATATCTGATGGTTTCTCAATCAAAGTAAAAATACAAATAATATATGTTACTACATTTTAAAAATATACATTATATGATTATATGTATATTATATAGCAAGAAATGTGTTAGTTATTAGCAATAACTTCCAGAAAAAGAATGAATTGGTTAAATTTTATGATACATTTGAGTGCCTTTCTAAAACTACCCTCAAATTGAGTTGACCATCTCATTTTTAAAACTGAGGTTTACTTAAAAAAACTGAGGGTTAAATACCATGCATGCCTTATACGTTAAAAGTGACATACTAATGCATAATCCTTGTTTAGTAGACAGGAAAGAGTCAAGGTATTGAATGTTCAGAAAGGCCTTTTCAGATGACAATTTTCTTACAATAAAAACTGGAAGCCTTTTGGTTTCTGAAGGCATCATCACCAATTTTGAAAAATGAGGGGGCAATCCCTTCAGGTCCCCTCCCACTGTGGGAGCTTTTCTGTCCTCTCAATAAATCCTGCTTTCTAAAAAAAAAAGAAAGAAAGAAAGAAAGAAGAAGGAACAAGAAACTCTTTGGATGGAGGAAATCAGAATATTCATGGGTCTAGACTAATACATACATACAATGAACTGACTGATTTAAAAAAATCTGAAATCTGATCTTTCATGAGTACAAACTCAGAAAATTGAAAATTTGTATTCATATTGTACCACACATCAACATTTTCTTATCTTTATGGTTAATAATATTATACTGTACAGATATACCCTATTTTGTTTACCCATTCATCGGTTGATGGGCATTTGGTTTGTTTTCACCTATGGCTATTAAGAATTACATAGTTGTGAATACTTGTGTACATGAACTTATTTGAATATCCATTTTCATTTCTCTTGGGTATATACCTAGTAGTGGAATTGCTTGGTCAGATGGGCACTCTGTATTTAACCTTTTGAGAAACTACCAGACTGCTTTCCAACATGGCTGCATGACTTTACATCCCACTGCCATGCCACAACATGAATGAATCTTGAAGACCTGTGAAAGAAGTCATGCTTCCTGTTGAGTGAAATAAGATGGTACAAAGAACCACATGTTATATGATTCTATTTATAAGAAATGCCAAAAATAAGCAAATCTATAGAGATAGGAAATAGATTAATTATTTTCTCGGGCTCAGAGGATTTGGAAGAAAAAAAGAAATAAATGCTAATGGCTACAAAATGTTTGGGGGTGATAAAAAATTCTGTGAATGTACTAAAAATCATTGAATCATATACTTTAATTGGTTAAATAACATAATATGTGTATTATATCCCAATAAAGCTGCTATGTTTTTTTAAAAGTTGCATTAAAATTTCTATTGGAACAAAAGTGCACTTCTCCAGAAAGCATTCTGACCACATTCCCTCCCTTATTTAATTTCAATTTCTCAAGATATTAATGCCAGTAACTTTTCTTATATAAGTGCTTTGTTTTCTTTAAACTAGCTCTATTTTAGAAATCTGGCCTCTCTGACCAGACAACATAAAGTAACACTGAAACCACTTGCTCATTCTGTTTGCTCTTATATTCTCTTGCTTCTGACATCTTATGGATATATATATATATATATATATATTTTTTTTTTTTTTTTTTTTTTTTTTTTGAGTCAGAGACTCACTCCATCACCCAGGCTGGAGTGCAGTGGCATGCTCATGGCCAGCGCAGCCTTGACCTGCTGGACTCTGGGTGATCCTTCCACCTCAGCCTTCCAAGAAGCCAGAACTACAGGCGTGCACTACCACTCCTAGCTAATTTTTGATTTGTTGTAGAAATGAGGTTTCACCAAGTTGCCCGGGCTGGTCTCAAACCTGCAAGCTCAGGCAATCCACTCACTTCGGCCTCCCAAAGTGCTGGGATTACATGCTGAGCCACTGAGCCCGGCCTTATAAACATATTTTTAAAATTTGTTTGTTTGTTTGTCAGGGTCTCCACTCAAAAATGAACTCAGGAAGGACAGAGGCTCAGTCTTTTTTATTTATTTATTTATTGCTGGATCCCCAGTGCCCACAGTTGCTGGCACACAGTAGGTGCTAAATTAATATACTCGGAATAAATTTCATGAATTATTGAACTTTTACAGAAAAACTTACTTTCATATTTAGAACACTAACCCTGCCAATTATTTTCTTTCACATCAGGGAGGAGTTATATACATGTAGAAAAAAAAACTGAAGTATTTTATAAAACCAATTCATTATGCTATCACCTTCTTGAGATTTATCCCATGGCAAAGAGAGTTTCCATAGCACAAGATGAGGATAAAGGAATAGAGGTCAACATAGCCCATAAAAAGATGAGCCCAACTAACTCAGTGCATCAGAGAATCATAATAATGGTCATACATCACTTACGATAAGTTCAAACAACATTTACTTTGGCAGATAACTTGTTGCCAAGAATTTGTCCTGCAGTCCCTTTATTTATGATAAAACAAAAGTGACATTACACTTTGTCATGAAAGAATGCTTTAAGTGATGCTTTTAAAAATATATACACTGTTCTTGAAACTCCTTCCTGATTTATGTTTATAGATGCTGCCATGCGCATGCTGGGGTAGCTAATATGAAAAGGAGTTGTGGCCAGCAACCTTGTGAGTAAGGATTGATGCCTTCCTCATTCGATTAGAAATCTTAATACCTTACCCCACTCTCAATATTTTTTTTTCTCAACAAGGACCAATTTTTTTTTTCAACTTTAGAGATATTCATGCTAACCTGTCAGTGGGATAAATTTCTATTGGCTTCAGATCTGTGATGTAACATAGTTTAATTATATTTCCTATACTAGGAGACTACTCTTCTGTGGGAGCTCTTGGGGAGTTTTGCTCTCTGTCCTGAATTATTTTTCAACATTTAAAATCACATTATTTTAGGTCAACAGTACCTTGACTTTATGTTTATTACACTTTGTATATGACGTAGAAAAACACTGACTATTATAGCTGCCAATCCAAAAGGAGAAAAAAAATGAAGCAAATTTTCAATGTAATGTCAGGATGCATTGGGTTCAAACTAACTCAGGCTACAATGAGCAATCATGTTTCCAAAATCTCATGTGTTCCATAATCTCCTGCACTCCACCAATATATAAACTCTGACCTCAAGAATGTTGATTTTATCCATCAAAAGCTAAATGACATTGGGATTAAACAATGAAAGTAGTTCATGGCTTTCAGGCCACACCTTTTGTAGGACCAGATATTTGCCTGAAAGTTTGGGTTTTCCAACTAAATCAATTGGGCTGATATAGGTCAGGTTCTGTTCCTTTGTGCTCCCACAAACTCCAGTTCTGTTCTATGCCATGGTATGTGCTCAACCCTCCAGCAATGATCGACTTCCTCATAGCATTGTGATGCTTTGGGAGTAAGAATATTATCTTGATCCAATGCTTTGATGAATACTTGACACACATCTGGCCGAGGTTTTTTGTTTTTTGTTTTGGTGTGTTACCTTGGGCAAGTTTATAACCACGCTGGAAATAGTTCTTCTTATCATCAAAGTAAAATTAGGGGGACTGAGCCAGAAAGCTGACTTCAAACTGCTCTTCCAGGAAAGGGAAAGAGAAGAGGGACAGAAGCAGCAGATATGGCTCTAGGTTTCCCATTCTGTGATTTGTGGTACATGTTGAAATTGTATATAACAAAAGAATCTCATAATTGATACAGGTTTAGAAATCTCTGGGCTAGGTGATCGTTGAGGCTCTTTCTAGTTTTATTTTTATGATGTTATTTTATTTTTATGATATTTTATTATTTGTATGAACTTTATAATACTACTTTAAAGCATCTTGTTGATAAGTAGATTAGACAAGTAGAATCTGATATGTAGATTACAAAGACAGAAGAGTAAAGAAAATAAAAAGCACTCTGAGTGGTGCAGTTGTGCAGGGCTTATTTCTTTTTCTTTCCTGTATTTTCTATAGTGAACAAACCTTGCCTTTACCAAAACTTTAATACTCTTACAAAAAGAACTAAAGCCAATATATACAATGGAACAGATAAGGAAGATCTATGGTTTTTAAAGAAACTTTTAATTGAAATACATTTTTAAAATATATAGAATATACAGAAAAAAAGAGAGAGGTGGAAATAGAAACAGAGAAAAGAAGACATAATTGTGGGTTTATTTTTCAAAGTATGGTATTTTTAAATTATTGTATATGTAGATTAGAACATAAATTATGATTTATCTGTGTAAGCAAAATCAGTTACAACTTATATTTGTTTCAGGTCTTTCCATTCATAGAAATTACTTTAGCAGACCTAGTTTACATTTGTTGAGTATAAGCACTAAATACTAAGGTTTTTAAGATCAATTTATTTTTTAATGATCTTTAGAAAATTGAATTTTAAAAATTTCCATTGGTTTTTAACTAGTATGTGAAAAATATTATTACATACACTTTAAAACAACAACTTTATCCCATAAAATCTAAAACATTCTTTCGATAGTCCAGTCTGCTAACACTTCATAAAACAATATATAATATACTCTTAATCATGTGCTCACATTTAACCTAATATTTTTAAATGATCTCTAATAAGCCATTTTCTCAAATCATTCTGGCTTTTAAAGTAATCACTATTCAAGCTCCGATGAGCAGTAGAGCCAAAAAGCATTGTTTTAGTTTTTGCTGCTTTTAAAACCAGTTTGTTTTCCTGGAACCAGTCTGCCAAAGTCTTTTTGCAGTTCAGTAGTTAAGTGAGAAACAGATTTGCCATTAAAATGCACAGTCGTGCCATCTGCATAAAGATGTATAGAGCAGTAATGACATATCCATGTTAAATCATTAATAAAAAGAGAAAAGAGGAACGGGTCCATGACTGACACTGTTGCTTAATAACTGGAAGAAGAAGGAGGGGAAGAGACAGCCCTGTGAACAGTAACAGATTGATGTCTGTCGGAGCCATTTCTTATCTTTTGACAGCATTTGGGCTGGAGCCCATGCTCCCTACCTTCTGTAGTCAGAGCCCATGGTTCACTAGGCCAAAGCAGTTTGAGAAATTAATAAAAACCATCACTTAACTCAGAATTCCCCTTGAAGAAAATATTCATTAATATTAGGTTGTCATGGAGTGACATATGAAGGCTTGGCAAATTCCTTAAAGGCTGTTTGCATGTGGCTCTCACGTGCGTCTCCCTCCTCGGCATCTTTGAACCTTCTGAATACTCCCTACTAGGATGAACCACTGATACAAACAGGCTTTCCTGCATGATCCCTCATTTTATTTTATATTGGTGAGGCAGAGTCTGGGGGTGCTAAAGCACATTATTAACTAAATAATGGGTACATAATGTACATTTCAATTTTTTATAAATCTGGGAGGGGTACAAGCACAGTTTTGTTCCATGGATATTTTGCATAATGGTGAAGTCTGGGCTTTTAGCACAATCATCCCTTAAATAGTGTGCATCGTACCCAGTAAGTAAATCAATTTCAAACTTAGGAAATTTCTTTGAGAAGGAAAGATAGAACAAATACATGAGTTCTACTCTTGGGTAAAGTTATACCTTTGACCTCCTCTTTTCTGGTACCAAAGTTGCTAAACAATATTTATTTTGATGTCATGTGTGAATTTCTAGAAGGGGTTTATATAATCCTCCTGGCCCTTAGGAACTAACAAGTTTAAAGGAGCTCTTAGCCTATAAGAATAAATATATAACTCAGACATCGAAAATATATAGAAGAGTTCATAGCTAATTTTTACTGTATCAAAATGGTGACATAAATTTATAGGAGCCCTGGATTGATAGGAGTAAGCAGATTTAAGTGACATTAATCTGGGAGATTCTTTTTAAAGACATAAATTTGGGAAAATGCTGATGTCTTATTTTGGTAGTCTAAATCAAACTTGTATTATAGTTCTTAGCTGCTGGTCATTGTTGTGTAGTTCCATATCTTATGATACTTGAAGCAGAATAAAACACCATTTTGCCTATATTTGCAAACATTTCCTCTGGGATATAAATAGACATGTTTTATGGGGAAGACCATCTAAGTGTTAGTCCCCCTTGAACACTAACTAGTTGGAGGATGTTAAGCAAGTCAGCCTCTCTCTGCCTCAGATTTGCCTTCTGTAAACTTATGTCTCTTTCAGCCCTTCCATTCTAGAATTCCATTATGTTAATAACTATCATACGCTTGTGATGACAAAGTATTCGCTAAAACCTTTCTTTGGCCATCATAAGAGTATTAGAAATGCTTTTTAGTGGGCTCCCTACAAATGCAAACACAACTGAAGGTAAAAGGAAGCACTTTTACCTTCCCTTCCTCAACTGTTTAATCTGAAAGCCTAGGGATTATGCCAGGGACTGTGCTCAGCCTGGAGAGACAGGAACAAAACAAACCTAGTTTACACCTTTGTGGAGTGTTTAGTTGGGTAGGAGGGCATTAAATAAGGGAATAACTAAATCTATGATTGCTAATTATGTTAACTGACTTGTAAAAAGGTACAAGATGCTAGAAGGAATTGAACATGGGCTGAGGGCTCGGGGAAGCCCTGGGGGAGAATGAATGTTTGAGCTGAGATGTATAGTATAAACAGGAGTTAATCAGGGGTTGAGTGTTGTGATTTGGAGAGGAGAGTGCTAAAGTATGCAAGGCAAAGGAAACAGTAAATGCAAAGGCCCTGGGCACACAGGAGAAACTGAAAGAAGGTTAGTGTCACTCCCTGGCGGGAAAAGGAGTGGCAGAGGTTGAAGGGTAAGGTATGGGCCACATCATGCAGCGGCTTGTGGGCTGGGGTATAAATCCAGTTTTGATTATTTGCTGAGAAATAGTTCTAAGAAACATTCCTAGGGATTTATAGAACATTTTTCCACTTCTGTGATGGAAAGAAACAAAGTGCATTATCTTAGACATTGTGTTGGATTCATTTTGCCCTGAGTTGACCTCCCTAATGAAGGAGGCATTTACTTACCAACATATAGAACTCTGGGAGAATCTTCAGATTACTAAGGATGTGTTAAGTAATCATAGTAAAACTTGATTATCTGAGGCTCAATATGCCTACCTGAAAGGACAATTCTAAACTACAAAATTGCCTTTCTTTTATTTTTTTATTTGGCTGAAGAGCAAATCCAAAACGCATTATCTAAACTATCTGTAGATTGCATATTCTGAAAAAACTCTAGATCCTTGCTAGTCAAAAGGTTGGTCCACAGATCATTGCATCACTACATCACTACATCAATTCCGATGCAAAGTTAAGACATGCAGAATCTCAGGTCTTACCCCAGACCCACTGAGTCTCAATCTGCATTTTATCAAAATATTTAAGGAAAATTTGTGCACATTAAAGTTTAAGAAGCACAGCTCTAGGTCTTGCAAAAAAAATTCAAAATAATGTACAAATAGGGCATCTAGAGTAAATTTAAAATTGGCTTCCTTGTAGTTAATTATTGTTTTAATGTTAAAATGTCCTTAACACGTTCATAAATTCAAATTTAATTATTGTTATGGAAAATGTTTCACTAGGAAACAATTACTCTAGGCATGGTGCCAAATGTTTCAAGGTTTAAAATTTACTCAAAACACAACAAAATATTTTGAGCATATACATATTTCCTTGTAGGGCAGAAATAACCATGTTAAATATCAATTATCAATGAGTGAAATTTCCTGTAAGAAAATAATGTTCACAATAGTTAAAGGCAAAACAATCATTCAGTAGCATTTTTTTTGTACTAGAATTATTGTTAAATAATCATTTAGACCCTCAGACCCCTACAGTAAAAATCTAAAACTATTTATGGGATTCATGTTTGAAATTTCCAAGAGTACTTGGAATTTATTTGGAACTCAAGTTTATATAATAAAAACACATCCTTAACAATTTATTTAACTAAATTTGGAGCTAGAAGCTCTCAATGGATGTATGAATCATGGGAGCCCTGCCAGATGTTTTGGAGTGTGGAATTCAAAACGCATTAGCAGCATGGCACGTCATGAGGTTTGATGCAAAACATTTCTTCTCCCTTTCCAAAAGCCTTGTTTAGTTTCTATTGTAAGGCATGAACTATGGTGACAGTTCATAGCTCTAGGGAAACATCTAAAATCCATAAGTAGTATCTACTCAGACAGTGGAAATATGAGGCAATTATCTACACAATCAATGTCATAAAAAAGCCTGGCCACCCAGCCATGTCAAGATAACCAAGTCCAAAGTGGATATTTACCTGTTAGGTTTATTTCATTTTTTTATACCTAATGTTGTGTAGAAGATCTCCTGTTCCCTGCTCTATTCTCAATCTCCTCAACCTCAACAGATGACCCTCTTTACTTTTTACAGAGTAAATAACAATAAATTAAAATAATCTTCTGAAACATCCCATAATTAAACCAGTACAGTCAGAATCCCTCTGCTAAAATTTCTCTGGGATGCTACTATGCCATTTATACCTTCTTTTCCTTATTCCTTTCCTTTAAACCTTTCCTTTTGTCTTTTATGTTTTCCTAGTATTTAATAGCTTCAAAGTTGATACAAGTAGTGGGCTTTACAAACGTGTAAGATGAAGACTCTCTTTTCACATCTAGAAATAAAACATACCCAATTCTCTTCTCTTGATCCTGTCCTCCCCTAACAAGGCTATTTGTCTTTGTCCTTCCCTTCTCTCTTAGAATTAGACTTCTTGCAGGAGAAATTAACACTCTTCGGCTCCTATTTCCTCTCTAAACAGTCCTCCCAGCTCAGCTGAATCAGTTGGTTATGTCATCAATTACCTCCTTATGACCAAGTTCAAGGATTAGTTTTTTATTCCTCATAATGCTTAACCTGTCTTCTGCATTCCGTGGCCTTTTATCTCCTTTTTGAAACTCTTGTTTCCTCCTTCCTCAGATTCCAAGGTGCAACTCTTTTAGTTTCTGTTTTAGCCACATTTCTACAGTGGGATTCCTCCCTTTTATTTTCTGTCCCACTCATTAACTCCTTCTCTGGTTACCTCTCACCCCCCCCCCAATTTATTTTCTTGGCACTAACTTGTACCCATACCATACCTTTTTCACATAGCAGCTAAAGGTATCATTCTTAAAAAACACCAATGAAAAAATAAAGTTTCTCTTTTACCTAAAAATGTCCTGTGCCCCTGTATGTAGGAACAAAGGTGCCTACCTGATTTAAAGCATGAATCATAAATGGTCACAAGTGGTCATTTAGAAATACTAAAATGCCATTGCCAGTCTAAGTCACACCTAGGTAACAATGTTGGGAAGAATAATAATCTATAATAGTAATACCTGGCATTTACTGAGTTGATATGCTTTAAGCATTGTGCTATTGCTTTAGTTGCATGTTTTTTATTTAATTTTTACAGTGGTCCTATGATGTGTTGTCACCATTACCCTCATTTACAGACCACAAAACTGAGGGTAGTGACTTGCTCATAGTTGCACAGAGAGTAAGTGGTAGATCTAAGATATGAAACTAGATGGGAATTACTACAGAGTCTATGCTTTTCGTCAGACTCCATATAACCTTCTGGGATGGTATGTCCAGAAAGTCACCAGTATCTAGTGTTGCAAGCAGTATAACCTGGAGACCAAAGAAAGAGAAGCCCCTATCTGGGCCCCATACTCAGTCCTGCTCTGATTCTTCTATACCGGGTTAGAAGTCTGTGTTGCAAAGGGAACATGTCATCCAAAGCATGTGTCCTCTTTTCTAAGAATGCTTGAAGTACCTGACGCTGAAACTTTCTTCCGTATAGATGCTGTGCCAACTTCCAGGGCATGCACGGGCCTCTCTCCTGGGTCTCTTCTCCTGAACAAAGACCACGTTGTTGGAGTCTAAATCTCTAGCTGAGCCCAGGTGATGCCAAGGTATAGACTGGGTGGCTACGAAAGTGTATTGCAGCCTCATGGATGGGACAGAGCCGAGGCTAAAAGAGAAAGGAAGCAGATCACAGTCAGGACTGCAGCTGGCTCTCTCTGCTCTACCATATGCCGGCACAGAAAACCAAAGAGTCTAAGGACTTAAAACCCTGGCCTTCCAGGTGATCAGAAAGGTAAATTTTTCAAGTAGGAGGACAGATAATCTTTTATTTTATAATTCCTTAGCCTGACTTAAAACTTTTAAATATTTATACCTATGGTATATGGGCCTCAGCTGTCTGCTTGGGACAAGCCCTGTGATTGTTAGAAGAGGGCCTGGTTGTTGAGTTGAGTTTCTTCTCTTTCTTTTTTTTTCATTTGAAGCTTCAAGAGACTGAATATCACAGTCGTCCCCCCGACCCCCCACCGCCGCCGTTTATACACCTATGCACATAACATCTCAAAATTTAATGTGCAGAGGATCACCTCAGGCTCTTATTAAAATGCTGGCCCTGATCAGGCAGGTCAAAAGGTGGCCCTGAGAGTCTCAGTCTCCATCAAGCTCCCAAGTCAGGCTGATCCTGTCTATCTTTGGACCACATTTGGAGCATTAAGGACCTATAGTACTCGTTTAAAATGCAAATGCTTGGGCATCACCCTCAGAAATTCTGATGAAAGAGCTCTACATGGGACGCAGATGGCGAAGAAAACTGGAATGTTTAAGAAGCAACCCAGGTGGTGCTGGTAAGGTGGTTTGCAGCCCACATTTTGAGAACAAATGCTTTAAAATATGTTTCCCAAGCTTTAATGTGCATATGGGTTACTAGAGATTGTATTACAACGTAGATTCTGATTTCATTAGATGCTGCATTTCTGAGAGGCTCCCAGGTGACGGTGTGTGATGGACCTACCAACCAGAGTAGCTAGAATTCAGGAGACTGTATTGGGATCTTTCTTCATTGTTTGGCTATATTGAATATAATTTATTTATCAGTGAAATAAGGGGTGAAAAGGTGATTTGGGGTATAATGTCTGTGTATAACATCCTCAATCCTTGAATTACCTTAATTCACCTTTCTGAATGCCTTTGTGTGATGCCTGATTTGCTGGTATTTTTTCTCTTTTTTTGCTGAGGTTTGGCTCTTCTTATATCCCTGAAGTCAGTGAAAACTGGTCTGATACTACCTGTAGATGTTTCCAAGAAACACCTGTGGATTATCTAACAACTTGAGAAAAATACTAACCATTTAAGCCATTTGGGCCAAAGAGGATACTTGACTTAACAACTGAGGAAATGGAGTTCCTACCTTGGGAGCCCTCGAATGGTACTGAAGGCCTTGAGTGCTAAATATGTGCTGTGATTATTATGCTCATAAATTGGGAATGTGTAAATGGATATTCCAAATGCTTGGGTTTCTTTGGTTAATCCATTTTATAGCCTGAATCATGATCTGTGGGTGGAAGATTTAGACTGTACCTATTCACAGAGTTACTTCTAGTACTTGGAATTAATGCCAGACAGCTTTCACAGGGCAGCTCAAAAAGGAAAATTAAGGCAATTCAAGGGCTTGTTAACCATAAAGAGCTTGACTTTTTGAAGGACCCAGGGATGCTGCTTTGTGGAGGTATGGAGTACCCAGGAAAAATCCATAGCCAACATGCATGTAGGAAACAGTGGAGGCAAAATCTTTGGCCCTGAATGTAGTTTCTTTGAAATTTGTTAGACTCCATTTGTTATTTGGGACATCCAATACAGACATTGTGTAGCACCTTAAATAGTGCTGCATATTTTAATATCTCCTTACATCTGCCTGCTTTTAACTACTGAAGAATAAATAAAAGGTACATTAAACATTGAGACATACACAAAAATGAAGGAATTGCATTAAAGAACTCAATAATTAAGCAAATTCTTGAACTTGGAATACTTGAAGTTTTCTACAATGATTTACCTCTTTATAGAAATGATAGAATAATGAACCAATAAAATAGACATGATTCAAATATACTCCCATATACATTTTTTAGGACACTCTCAAAAAATTTGGAGTACCTTTTTCTGTAACAAAAGATGATTCCCTTTAATTTACCTCATTAATATTTTGCATATTTCCATAAGAGGGAAGAAAAAATTGAAAGCCCTTGGAGATTACATCTGATCCACACCCCCCCGCCCCATACACTCAGGATATTAGGATGTGGTCCGCAGACCAGCAAAACCATCAAAATCTAAGATCTTGTTAGAAATGCAAATTCTCAGCTGGATGCAGTGGCTCATGCCTGTAATCCCAGCACTTTGGGAGGCAAAGGCAAGAGGATTGCCTGAGCCCACAGGTTTGAGACCAGCCTGGGCAACTTGGCAAAACCTTGTCTCTACAATAAATAAAAAAAAATTAGCCAGGCATGGTGGCGCAACACTTTGGTTCTATCTACTTGGAAGGCTGAGATGGAAGGATTGCCTGAGCCCAGCAAGTCGAAGCTGCGGTGGCCGTGAGTGTGCCACTGCACTCCAGCCTGGGCGAAGAGTGAGACTCCGACTAAAAAAAAAAAAAAAAAGAAATGCAAATTATCAGGCTCCATCCCTGAATGAATGGATCCAGCCAAGAAATCTATGTTTTAGTCACCCTCCAAGTGATTCTGGGACATGCTCAAATTTAAGAACCACTGATCCATACCATTTCCTTCCAATTCAAGTGAATTCAACAGATATTTCTTGCACACCACGAGAGGAGGAAGCAGAACCTTTAACCCAGGAGAGATTTTATTGGAGAAATTTGATCATGAGTATAGAACTTTGAGATGGTGCTAGAATTACACTCCATACAAAAAAAAGAAAAAGAAATTAAGTTTACAATTAGAGGTCTCTTACTTTTTCATTAAATGCAAATAACAGGAAACAACTTTACCCTAAAGACAGGACAAGAAACAGAGTCTCTTTTGCCCTCATAATAAGGGTTCTTGACACTTTGACGCTAGAAGCAGGCTAAAGAATAGGATCTACAAAGCTGGCAAGACAAACAATTTAGGAGTGCAAAGGTAACACAAGTACAGAATGTTAGAAAAACATTCTAGGCCAGGCGTGGTGGCTCTTGCCTGTAATCCCAGCACTTTGGGAGGCCAAGATGAGAGGATTGCTTGAGTCCAGGAGTTAGAGACTAGCCTTGGGCAACAAAGTGAGACCCTGTCTCTACAAAAAATAGGAAAATTAGCTGGGTGTGGTGACGCAAGCTTGTAGTCCCAGCTACTCAGGAAGCTGAAGCAGGAGGATGGTTTGAGCTGAGAGCCCACATTGTGCACCCCAGCCTGGGCAACAGAATGAGACCCTGTCTTAAAAATAATAATAAAATTAGAATGACCCATCTAAACAAAGGGGTGAGGAGAGGGGAAGTTGGAAAAGGATAGGGTCTGTTTTATGTCCTTAGCTTTAGGGATTTCTCCTCCTCATAATTTTACCCCATACCATGAGCCTTGAGACATGCAGTTTTCTTAAGTGACAGAAAAAATAACAAATGAAGGTGAGAGCTGTTTCACAGCATTAATGATCTTGGTTGAACTGTCTGGCATTTGTTATTTACAGTATTTCTCACATTTATTTTTGGCACAATAGTATGTTAGTAGCTTGCTTACTATGGGCAGGAAAGGGGTTTTTGGATTGAATTTATTTCATGCAAGCTAAAAAGTTCACTCTGATTTGTAAATGTATAATGGAATAAGATTCAATGAGCCTTGATGAGACAAAGCTGAAATAATTCAGAATCAGAAGCCTGAAATATTATCGGCAGTTTGTTCATCTCTGAAATCTCATCCTGTTATTTAAATTTCTCTAAGTTCATTAATCCCATTTAATAGCAGCTGATGCAAATCCACTTGGACTTTTGGAATAAAAAATATAATAAGCCATAGTACCCTAGTACCACAGAAAATAATACAATTATTTTTACTTTGCAAGCAGTCACAATTGAAGAGTTTGAGATTTTGAGCTGCCATAACTACAAATTTAGCAAAAAGTAGGCATTTAATGATAGAGTCCACTCTGGTGGTTTAGGTTTTATTTTGAATGTTTGTTTTGTCTTAAAAACACTAATGCTGAAATGTTGTCTCAAATCTTTATTTTCAAATCACTTATTATATTACCATAAATTATATGGTGCAGTAAAGGCCAGATTTAAAAGAAAGCGCACTTTGCTGTCTCATTTTTCTATAAATAAGATGACACTTTATGAAATAAGAATCATAAAATCTTCTCCTTTTTTCTCCTATAACTCCAGTAGCAAGCACTGAGCTAATGGACTTCCTCCAAGTAGCTCAGTGGACTACTCCAAATATAGGAGTATAATGGGTAGAGGTTAACTGTAGGAAGTCTGAGAAAAACGGTAATCTATAATTTCACCACAATTATAATGTTTTGCCTTAAATAATAGTTAAGTCTATGGGGTGAGTGCTAACAAATACCTTTTAAAGGTGCTCTTATTACTTTTGTTGTTTAGATGCTTTGAGAATCTCCAATCTGCCATTAGACACAGTAAAATACCTGGGCTATGACCCACAGTGGTATAGAGGTTGTGGGTGACAATCAAGTGGAGTCCTCAAGCCATTGTCCAGGGTGGAGCACATTGTTATCTTGAAGGCCAGCAGTGCCACATTTACAGAAAGCAAAAACTGGCAAAGTTAGGAGACCCTCTGTCAAGATCAGCTAGCCTCCACCAAAGCCCCACAGAAGAGAAAATAATGTTTGCTTCAATTGAGATAACTCAGAGGAAGCCTTCCCCCCTCCCCCCATAGACAGGTAAGGTAACTAGAAAAGCCTCAACTGAGTGGGTTTAGGTGGAAATCCTTTGTCTGCTTTATACCTTGCCTTTGCAAAAGGCAAATGTATAAGGAGAGCTGTCTCTTGGGTAAAAAATGCAATGGACCCTATAGGCAGCTGTATGGGAATATCATAGAGGGAATGTACTCCAGGTCTCAAGAATCAAAGCAAGACATGAGAGCTGCACAGTTAGGACAAATGGCGAGCAGAGAGTGGGATGGACATCCTTGTAATTAGACCAGTAATTTTAAAGCAGGAGATACACTGTCTGCAGGCTTCAGAATGTGTGTTTATCTGATATCTTGGGTACAAAGAAGGGTCTGGCTGGAGGGGAAATTCTCCCTAGGATCAGTCAGCAAAGAGAACAGTAAACAGACAGCTGTCCCAAGTGGATTTATTGGTATATTTCAGGAGAGTCCTTCTCCTGTCCCCACTGTCACACACTGTACTATTATGGATTGTGATTAGGGATGGGATCATGCATTGCGCCAAGTTTAAAACCCACACAAAATTGTAGGGTTAGAGTCTGGAACAAAACTCCAGCTTCTTGGTGTGGAGTTTTTCTACTTATGGCAAAATGTGGCTTCCGGGAGGGTGAGTTAAGATGCCTCAAAGGGAAAAAATTCGTCCAAGGGAACATTTTGATAATTCAAGTGTAAATAAATATAAATCCAAAACACATTTTTAATTAAAGGGAAATTGCTTAGAAAAACACGTTTATATCCACTCCCCTTCCGCATACACTCACAATTCCCCTTCCAAAAAAATAGTTTTCAAAGGGGTTGCTCTGGACACAGAGGGTTTATAAAGCCACACTGGGCAGTCTCTTTCACACACTGTCCCAGATTTAGGCTCTTTGAATACACATAAGATGTATTAAAGTAATGCAAAAAAAAAAGTTGCTGTAAATCACAATAAATCATGTTAAATAAAATAGAAGTACTGATTATGAAGCATATGTTGTCATTTCCCCACACTGAACATACTGAAATTTTAGCACTTTTATCTTAACAACATACTAAATGATCTTTCCACAAGCAGGCTTTCCATTTCTCCAGAAGTCCCTGTACTGTGATAGGCATCATTCCTCTGCATTTTTACCTGCTCTATTACCATTCCATCACACCCAGGGCACTTGAGTGACTGTATGTAAAATATGAAAATTTAGTTCTAGCTTTGTGTTTTCTCTTAAGCTGTCTTTCTCTTCTTGTGGCTTTTGTGGTATCTTATAATTATGTTTCATAAAATGCTTTCAGGCCTATCTTTTCCATATATAGATGTATGAAAACATGTATAATAAGCAACCATTCAGAGGGAAAGAAGGCAGGAACAATGGGAAGGGAAAAATGTGAAAAGGAGTATTCAGTTACCCTCAGACATTTGTAGTATCTATGTATGGTCTAGTATTTTTTGTTTAAACCTGGCTTCAAAAGGAAACCTAAAGACACTGATACATAGTCTTTTAGAGAGCTCTCACCAGCTGCCTACAAGGACAAGCAGAATTTAGTATTTGTTTTCACTATTTATATAAAAAGGCCAGAGGAAGTTTCATTGGTGGAAATGAAGTAATTAAAAGAGCACATAAAAGTTAGCCTTGAATTTTTATTCTCAAGTGTGTTTTTACAATGTCTTTCTCCTACTCCTTTATAGAATTGTCTCCCCCACGATGCTGAACTTGAAAGGGTGTGTCGTACTCCTTTTAATCTTCCCACTATCTAGCACTACACCTGAAACTTACAGAAAGTGCCCAATAACTGTGTTTCAGAATTAATTTATTTTGTATGTATGCATGGTCTGTGCAAGCATGTTTCTCCTCCAGGCCCCACGGAGACAAAAGAAATCTTTCCTCTTTGAAAACCATAGTATCTAGGACCATTGTGAGCAAAAATGTCTAAACCCCACTAGTCAATCAGGTTTGTATTTATCCAGAATGAAAGCAAAAATTGCAGCAAATATTTCTGGATCTATAATTAAGAAGCTCATAATCACCTTTGCCAAATAAGTTAAACTTTTTTCTTAATAATCATCTGACTAAGTCAAGGTAGACTTGAAACATGATTTTAGTTTTAATGTTTAATGAAAATTGTGGGTAATAACAAGTTTTTAAAATGCATTAAAATACTATTTAAATGGAGACAATATTTTTTTCTTTTTCTCAATCTGAAGCCATGTGTAATCCAAAGGCAAAAGCAGCAAATATGCCTGACTCATTTTCCTGGACTTTAAATATATTATTTTCATTTATATTTGAATCCCAAGAAACTCAGTAAAAATGTACTTTATGGGAATCAAAGCTATATCACCTTGCATCAAAATAAACATAATTAAGAAACCAAAGCATTATATCAAATTAGAGCTAAGTCTTTACTCTTAAGTTTTAAATTTCAATCTGCCCTCTATTCATGGTGGGGGAAGCCCTTTATATTATTTTTAAAGAAATTTTTAGTATTTAACATGAGTTTGCAGAAAAGACCTTAAGCTTTTGCTCTTCAGAAAAAAAAGAAAGCTATTCAGTGATCTTTGGCATTTAATTTTTACCGCCACTAATGAGAGATAATTTAGCAATAGCAATGAAGACTTATGACTACTTTTTTTAAAACTGAATTTATTCTTTTCCAGTTAATGATTAAACACATTGGATAGTATAATTGGGGGACAATGAGATTTCCCAGGCAATGAATGGTCTTCTGATAGGTTGCAAATTTATTTTGAACAGATAAGCTACTGTATTTTCAATCGGACAATCAAAATATCACTTTACTTCAAACGAAAGGGGGCAATGATTGAATACCTTGACTGACTTCATATTTATGACTATCTTCCCATTATGGGATACAATTGGGCATAGTTTTATATTCCTATAAACTGAACACATTGCTTCTGCATATGGACTTCACTACACGAAGGATGTATTGTAGAGTAGAGGAAGTGAGATGCATATAAGAATCAGGTCAATGGGTATAACTACTTTTGCTAAGTATCTAGTTGCCCTCTCATAATTTAAAAAAAAAGGGGTGATCTTGGGCTATCTTTCCTTAGAATCACCTCTTTTACTTCTACAGTTTAGATATCCACATATTTGTATTTAAAAATGTCTTATTTTTCTTTAAATAATCTGAGGAACATGGGAATACACAGACACATATGTATGTATTATACATATGAGTATACACACACACACACACACACACACACACATATATACTTACATACTCATAATACCAATTCTAAGGATGCAAAGAACCCAAGGTTGTGCGAAAAATAAATTTAAAAAAAATTTTTTGGAAATTAAGAACTTGATAGTGCAATGAAAGCACAGCCAAATGTTTACATTAGTGGTTGCAGACATTTGGGAGGGAGGTTAGGGCAGTGAAGGAACCTCTGTAATCCTGCTGTGAGGGGATCCCTCCCTTAATCACATGTAGCAGTCCTTGAGCCAAGTACAGTGAGAGTGCATAACAGATGTCAGTGTAGACCCAGGGGGTTAACTTTCCTATTTAGCACAATCATATATCTAAAACCAGACTTTGATTCGCCTCCTTATTATCACTATTTAACATTTATCAAATATCAGTAATGCACTTTATGATAAATAAACCATTCACTGGTCTTGATGAATGCCACATATTTTACGTAAAGGGAAAACTCAAGACTACTGACACTGGATCAAGAATTGACCCAAGGTGACGTTACTCTTCAAATGATAACACATGTTGAGGTCCTTGTTTGGCATTCTCCCTGAATCTGGGATTACATAAACTAAATCACACTCTTGCCAAATCTAACAGTGCAGTTTGCAGGTACCATAAGTTTCTTAGGGTTGTCCCCAATTTATGTTTTTAAGTCCTAGAGTTCTGGGAGTCTTACCTTTGGGGAACAGGCTGATATTAAACCAAGGGAATAAAAAACTCAAAAACTATGAGCATTCAGTTTGATATATAAAAGGCAAGTTTAGTCAGGTATGGAGACTGACACCTGTAATCCTAGCTCTTTGGGAGGCAGAAATGAGAGGATTGCCTGAGTCCAGGGGTTTGAGACTAGCCTGGGCAACTTGGCAAAACCTCATCCCTACAATTAATTTAAAAATTAGCCAGGCATGGTGGTGCAGACCTGTAGTTCCAGCTACTTGAAAGGCTGAGGCAGAAGGATCACCTGAGCCCATCAGGTGGAAGCTGCAGTGGCTGTGAGCATGCCACTGCACTCCAGCCTGGGCAATAGAGTAAGACTCCTACTCCAAAAAAAAAAAAAAAAAAAAAAAAAAAAGGCAAGTCTAGAAGAGCTTCATAGGAACAGTTCATTCTTTCAAGTAATATTTATTGAGATTATACTATAAGTGATGAACAAGACATTATTCATGGACTTAAAAATGTATAGTTGAATGGGGGTCAAGGAGATACAAACATGTAAACAGAAGACTGTACTGCAATTTCACGGACATAGGGAATTATACACTCGGCTACACCCAATTGCAGGGGAGTGAAGGGAGGGAGTGAGGAGAGGAAATTCTTCCCCAAGAAAAAATATGGCTGAGCTGAATCTTAAAAGACTCATGGTAATTAACCTGCCCAAGGACTGGATGTAGAATAATCAAAGAGGAAGAAATGGTGAAAGTCAAGGTATAGAAGCAAAAGAGACCACAGGGCATCAGGGAAGTTGCCAATACTATACTGCAGTAGGCTGGGGCAGGTAGGATAGTGGTCCAGGTGAGGCTGGAGGTGTGCAGGCAATTTCAGAGGACTTTGTCGCATGCCTTGGGATGAACACTGACAGCACTGGAGACCTTCTGAATGCTTTTAAGTAGGTGAGTGTCATAATGAGTTTTACATTTTTAAAATATTTTACTGACTCCCTGTAGAGGATTTTTGAAAAAATATAAGACTGGAATGATTAAAGAGCAATGATTGGTACTTTAATTTACTTTCACACATCACAGTGATTTATCGCCTCAGGTCTAATTCTTAAACATAGAAGCACAGTTGGGAGACTTGGAGAAAATATGAACTACTGTCATGCCTAATGGAAACGCTTCCTCACTCAGTCAATGGACTTATCAGAACCATGACTGTTTCAGCACAACAGTGGGTCATGTTTTCTTTTTCAGTGTGTGGCCCCTTCAAATGCTATTTGGGAAGTCACTTTGTTTCTCATTTCATCATAAAAATCATTTCTACAGTTTCATTATTGTGATTCCTTAAATAGTCTCTTGATGCCACTATATATCATCAATAAACATGGTCCTTCAATTATCTCACTGTGACCTGCAGCTATTAGTAATATTTATTTTATGCATGTGACATGCCAAACACAGTGATAGGCATGTGCATCATTGTATTCAATTCTCCATAACATGATGAGGTAAATGTCATCATCATACTGCCAAGACACTGACCCTTATGCAGCTAAGTGATTTGCTCCCAGGCAACATCAGGAAGTGACAGAGCCAGGGATAGGAACTCAGAGCGGTTTTATGCCAAAGCCCCTGCCCTTGATAATCTCCATTTCCTGCTTGTTTGAATCAGTTTCCACTAAAAAGTTTGACCTTTTAACTCTTGTTTCTGAAATATTTCTCCTGAATAGAAGACACACTATCCGTTAAAAGAAAATATTTTAACATCTTCAACAACAGGATTTAAATAAACTCTTGAAAGTTTTGTTAGCTTATTTGTATCCACTGGCCTTTTCAAAGTCTCTCTTTTGTTGCAACTTTGGCTTGATTTGTATTTTAAATCAAGACATTTATTCCTGTGGAGTCCACACAAGCCACTCTTGGGACATCCCTATGTTGCAGCAGAGGCTAAAAATGGAAAATTCAGGGTCCTTAACTGGACTCTGGCTTTATAATTGCTTCTGTGGTGCTCTCACCACATTCCCAGATGTGTGAGAGGCACAGGGGGTTAGTGAGGGAAGTGAAATGTTAAAATAAGGCTAAGCAAACAGTTTGCCCAACAGATGTTAACCCAATTCATAATTTAAAAGTTCCTTTTTTGGCTCACCACTTAGACAATGAACATTTTAATTTCTCCTTCAAACACTGTTTGTGAACTAGGTTCAGAAAGCTAAAGTCATCAATATTTCCATCAAACTTTCTTCCTAGTCATAGGTCAAAGAAACAAAAAAGGCATGTTTGCTTGGTTTTTGTTTGCTTGTTTGTTTAACTTAAAACCTAGCATTATTATAAAACCTGGTTAGGACTTACATAATTTGTTTAAATATGTCTTAGTTGATATGGTTACCAGACTAGACTTAATCATAATTGAATAACCTATTGTTTTTTGTTATCTTTTTTTTTTTTTAGTTGGATTCTCACTCTGTCACCCAGACTGGAGTGCAGTGGCCACTCCCGGCCACCGCAGCCTCGACCTGCTGGGTCCGGTGATCCTTCCGCTCAGCCTTCCAAGTAGCTGGAACTACAGGCGCACGCTACCACGCCCGGCTAGTTTTTTTTTTTTTTTTTGATTTATTGTACAGATGAGGTCTCACCAACTTGCCCAGGCGGGTCTCGAACCCGTGGGCTCAGGTAATCCACTCACCTCAGCCTCCCAAGGTGCAGGATTACAGGCTGAGCCACCGAGCCCAGCTGAATAACCTATTGTTATAGCACAAATCCCACAGGAAAAACAATGCCCCAGAGTTATATTTACATCATTTTAAATAGAATAATTGAAATCAACTACAATCAGATTTTTTCCCCAAAATCACTCTTTACAGTAACCTTAAAGCCCAGAAAGAATTAGGACACATTAAAAAACCTGGTGAATTTAGTGGAATAATCTAGCATTATCCACCTATTAAGGTAAGTTAGCAGAACATTTTTAGCTGTTTACAATGAGGAGAGGAAAAGGGATATTTGCATACATTTTATAACTATATTTTGACAAATTATATAGCTGACAGAATTGAATTTGAACATGTGAGTTTCCTAATCTCTGGCCCTATGCCCAAACCACAAATAAATTGCACCCCCTTGCCTTCCACTTAGTGGGTCCTCAGTTCACTGTATCACAGCCCCACAAACAAGACCGGCTCACGGGGGTAGGACAGCAAAGCTGACACAAGTGATGGTAAGAACATTGGTGGGGAAAGTCAAACATATATTGGAGGAGCTAAAATAATTGCAGGTGTAACTGTTGTGCTATAAAAGGGCAGTAAACAGAGAACAAAGGCATATGGAAAGGAACAAAGAAAATAAAATCCCTGAGAAAAACCCAAAGAACAACCCATAGTAGGTGAAAGCTCAGGATAAAGAGAGAGAACATTCTTTCCAGGAGAGAAATGTCTGATCTTGTGTTTGTAGACTTCTATGATTTTTTCTTTTCTTTTTTGTTGGCATCCATTTCTCTTAGGGAAAAATTGTATACTTAAAACACTGACTGGCTTCCTACTTATCAGAGGACTGACACCAGAGAACTGAGATGCTAGAGGAGGCAGTGAGTATTCTATTTATAATTGTAGAGAGATGTGTTATAGGACCAGGAGCAGGGTGATGCTGATGATAAAGATGATGATGTGATATTATTTAAAGACATTTCATAGAATCATAGAATCAGGAACCTGGACACGACCTAAAGGACTAAATCTTGCAAGTCCTGTATTTCACAGATGAAGGAAAAACAACAATTAAGAATCAGATATTTTAACTGAACATACTTAGATATTTCAGCTCCTGATTCTCTGTTGTCCTCTCAATTATGTGATAATCATAGGTATGTCAGAGATGCTAAGAATGTTTAAATACTTAAATAGTTGGGGCAACATATTTGTTTGGCAGAATCATGTTTTAAAATTCAACAATTTTAAAATGTTTCTTTCAACGATATCAAATTTATATTTTCTATTTTTTCCCCTGGAAAATGTCTCATCTTTCCCAATGAAAATAACTTTACTTTGGAATAATTTGTATCTTATCTATTTTTGCATCTTGGTTTCCAACAAGTCTGTGAGTACGCATGCAATTATTTTTTCCTCTCCCATTTTGAACTTTTGGTGGGAAACTATAATTGCAAAGATATATATGAGGAAGTTTGGGGGATTTCTGGGAAGACACAGCACAAGTAACCTTTGTAACTAAAGAAATGGAAATAGGGGCCTTACTAAAATTGTTTTGCAGCCACAAAAATTTACAGAAGTAAATATTTTAACATTGCTATTCACAATATTTATGAACTTAACTATTTGTGAAAATAAAACCAAGTGAGTAATCAATTTTGTTATATATGCTATGTATCAGTTATATATTATTATTATGTACTATACCAATTATCATATATTATAAATATATGTTGAGACTAATTATGATGGAGTACAGTTGATTTTTACTTGTTTTTTCTTTTTCTGGTAAATTTTAAGCTGTAAGACTGTCTAATTATGGTTACTGTGAATCTTACATTAAAAGAGAGATCTTGGAAAAACAGTCATTTTTTTAATGAATCCCTAATACATATATATTAGTTTAGCTTTATGAAATTTTTCTAATAAAATCACTAGAGAGAAAGGTAATATCTATGAAACCAAGTAGATGGAAATATTTTCTTGCTAAACCCACTTGTCTCCTTATTGGTATCCCGGGCTAAGGAAAAAGAAAAAATTAAGTCTTAATTTGATGACTCCTCTGCCTGAGGAATCCAAGGCAAATTTTTATTTCCTCCAAAGAGTGACATATTCCAGAAACCAAAAATGAACAAACAAAATATTTAGTAGAAGGAGTGAATATGCTGTTTTCCTGTTGACTCCCTGAGCCAGGTTGTCATTGAACAGAAAAGAAAAAAAAAAACAAAACCAAAAACGGGTAACTCAGCACAAGAAAGGGACACACACATTAAACCAAAAAGTCACATGATTAGAGACTTTGTTACTAATTACAATTAAACTGAAAAATAAACAATATCTTTTTGATTGAATAATCATGTGTCTGAAGTACAAAGGCTGTCCTGAACAATTATCCTTTCATTTTGTTATTAGCAACACAGGCTATTCCAAACAGTAAGGCCTATGTTCACAATGAAAGTGAAGTAATTATAAAAGTTGTAAAAATCACTTGGAAAAATTCTATTTTCCATGTCTGGATGTATGAGAGAAATGTGAAGTGAGTCCAGGGACAGGAGGGAGAGAATGAGCCAAGAAAAAATGTTTTAGATCACCAGACAGAGCATAACTGCCAGACCTGAGAAGAAGCCATGGAACCTAGAAGTAGGTTAACATTTAGGATTTCTTTGCCATGAATACTTCTAATTCTATACCAATGAGTTTTTTTAGCCAAATCTCTGAAAATCTAAAGAATGCATTTTCTGCATATCTGGGATCTAAGAGCAACGGCAGGTAAAAAGAGAAAGTAAAATGACCATCACAACATACATATATACATTCTTATACATATTTGTGTGTGTATATGTTTTAAAAACATATATGACTTTAACTTCTATGTAGTATTGATTTTAAGAATTGTTCAGGTACTATGTGGAAAGGTATTGTTGATTCAGTAGATGGCAGTCTTCCCACTAAGCCAATAAAAACCACTGTGGAAATCATATTTTAAGAGAAGGAAAAACTTTTGAAGCAAGATACAACTTTTCTCTCGTTAGTTATTAAATGTTACATTTAGTTTGAAAATATAGAATTTTATGATGATATTAAACAATTTAATTATTCCTAGTATTAAATCAGTTAGACAAGTTGGATCTATTACTCTAATTATTAACAGAAATGACACAAGAAAGATGGATGCTCCCCCTCCTCATAGCTCTGAGTACTTACATGCTAGCGGAAAAAAAAAAGAAACTGATTCATTTAAGCCTCTAGACACTGTATTGTAAGTATACCACCCCTCTAGCCTTGTGTCCTTCCACCAAAGAAAGAAATATATAGAAAAACAAAAATCTGCCCTTTCACAATGCAATGTCTACCAGAGTTTTAGAGGTAGGAAGGGCGGGAAACATTGGTCCACTCTCAGAAAAATGATTCTTTGTGCTACCACTTACCTTACATTCTTAGCAAGTTACACTCTCCGAGATTCAAGTCCTCCCTCTGTAAAAGCAGAAATAATAAAACTGCCATTCCAAGATTGCCATGAGGATAAAAAATAAACTTGTACTAGACATTTAATAGGAGTTTGTTTCTTTTCCTTTCCTATATGTTCTCCCTCTTCCTAAAAATGATCTTGGAAAGATACATATGTATATATTCAAATATGTAGATTTGTAATTAAAGTTAATTTAAATTAATTTTGTTCTTATAATTTCAAGCTCTTTCTCATGAAAATTGGCACTACTCTTTAAGAGATGTAGGCTCAAGAATCCAAAATCAAGTATCTTAACACTATGTTAAATTATATATTTTTACTTTATTGTTTGTTCACAGTATACCAATCATTAGTTATGTTTTGCACTATGTAAAAGCTTGTACATCAGAGTTAGTCTCTTATGAAAATAACACTTTACTTCTACTAAGAATATGTTAAGGTTTAGCATCAGAAAAGAAAAAGAAAATTGTATCTATTCAGTGTGTACACCAAACAATACTTTGCAAATTATTATAAAAAGAAAATTTCTAAACGTATGTTATCTTCTTTCACTCTTTTTTATATCCTAGTAAATGAGAACTAAAAAGCAACAGATCTACTGATGTTTCCTCCGTTTACTCATATTTCCTAGGTCTACTAATATTTCACTGAGTAGTGTAATAAATTTAATACCAAATCTACTTCTGATTATATATGAAGAGTAAAAGTTGATATGTAATAGTCCATGTCTTCCTAATAAATTAAAAATAATTTAAAAAATTCTTTTCCAATGAAGAGTCACAGACTACTCAAATTCTCTTGTTGAGTTTGGCCTGAGTTTTGTCTAAGGCAGTTGGGGCATGGTTATTTTCCATTCCATCTGTCTCTTCTGTCTCTTCAGTGCCTACACTTGATGCCTTAATTCTGGAGAGCACATGAACATTACAGTAATAATAACCTCAGAAAGCTGATTTACACGTCTGAGGAGAGATTTCTATACTATCTAAATCGTTTGGATAGTTAATGAAAAGACAGACCTAGCTCTGTTACTCTCAGGCTAAAAGCACATATCGTGGTCAATCTTAGTGTGAAGGGCTGGGGAAAGATTTTTTTTTCCCCATGCTGCCGCTGCTGTGGTAGAGTGATCAGGGTTGCCTGGCGCAGACCTGCTACTCAGAAACACTAGCAGTTTCCTCGGCTGTTAGGACCTCCACCAATTCTGTATTGTCAGTTAGAGAGCTAGCTACTTTAAGAAATGTTGGCATGGTTTTGTTTTGTTTTGTTTTGAGGTTTTTGTTTTGTCAAGGTAAAGTAGGTAAGAGTCATCGCCATCAATGCATGTTTGAAATTTCATTCCTTAATAGCTTTTCATGTCACTTCTCTTACTCCTTCAGTGTCTCTGCTTTCAAAGTAAAATAGAGCACATTTTAAAAGAAATTAAGAGGTGGGGCTGGGGGAACCCGAAATACAGATCTGAGAGAACAACGATCATTCCCTGTGCTCTCCAAAAGCCAACAGGCAAATGGGGGGGGGGTCTGTAGAAACAAAGAAATAGTTATTAAATGAGATCAATGAAGCCTGCTGGAGGAAGCAGCTTCCGCCTGTTATTGGCATTTATAAAATTCACTGCAGCAAATGTCCCCATCCCCCTCTTCTGCCCCATTTCAAATCAAAGTAAGTATACTTTAAATGTGTGGGCTAGTTAACAATATTCAAATCTAGGGTCACTGAGGAGAGTTGTTTGTTTCTTGGATGTAAAAGTGTCTTTTCTCATTTTTTTTCTCTGAATTCTCTGCTCTAAGCACAATGCCTTACATACCACAGACTTTCCAAAAATGACTGTTGAATGAATGCATGAATTAATGAATTATGTTCCTTGATCATAAATGTATGGGGATTTAAATGAGCTCAAGGTAGAGACTGCTGATCTAAGAATCAAGAGTTGCGTATGTATCTGTTAATGCAAGTTGCTCAACATTCTCATACATAGCTATTGTCAGCTATGATGCACAGTAATTTTTATCCACCTACTCCAAAAAATCATTATGATTTGGACTCACTCAACTTTATAAACCTTCTTTCCATTGTAAGGCTTAGTGACACCCATTGAAGTGAATGTATCACAGCTCTTAAACTATTCAAACACAGAAGATAACCTTCTAGCATTTACATCTACTAGCAAGTAGACCCAAAGTTCCAGTGCTTTAGCCAAATGTTGGGAAACTATTCGATTATGCGCTTTTCTTAATCTCTAGATAATAGGCAGAATTTGGTTGATGATATATTGATACATAACATTTTTAACTTCCAAGGTAGCTTTGCTCACCTGATTGCTAATTAGGGTCAAGGTTTTCTGTTTCATAAACCAAATTTCTCATTGTGGCTATTATGAGCTACAGCAAAGATTGATAACAGGATGTGACTTAAGCCCATACTCTTAAACAAACACAGGAACAAAGAAACACACCTAAGTAAGCAGGGAGTGATAATTCGTGCAACAAAGGCGCCCTTGGAAGCTGCTGACCCAATCAGACTGGACTTGTGATCAGTAGTATGATCTCTTGACTTTTCTGTCTAGCGCAGTGGTGTGCACTTTAAATCTCTCCTTCTCAGGTTCTCGATTACTTTTACAAAATGCTTAACTTTTGATCCATTCAATCTATCTAGCTTTTTTTGAAACAACTTTGCCAAATACCCACACATGTATTATTCTCAGACACAATCTGTTACACTCAATAAAGTCTTTACCTTTTATATTACAGCTCTAGAACTAATGCCATGGACTACAGCAAGTGGAAGTGTTCAACGTGTCATAAAATGTTAGCTCACTCTTTCCCACACTTCCCATTGAAAATGAGGTTGGAATGCTACTCTTAATGCTTTTGGATTCTCAAGAAGATTTTTTAAAAACTTATAATTTCAGGGCCTTCTTATAAAGGGAAACCACACCTAGTACTTCTCATGCTGGATATGCAGCTTTGTGCACATTAATATCCAAGAATGAATAAAAAAGGAGATATTTTAATAATATAAAATACATTGTCTAGAGATTAGCCAACCATTCAGGAGAAGGTGAATTAAAGAGGCAGGAAGAGAAAGAGCACTCATTTTAGCTGGGACTCTACTGTGTTTGATTTTCAGTGTCATAGCAACATTATGTATATGATCTATGGGCTGAGCTTAGATAAAATAAATGCCCAATTTCTATACTTTTGAATCTCAAAGAGAATTCATAGAATGATGGTGTTAAGGTCTTTCTGCCATTGCTTTTCCTAGCTGGTATTGTGGACTATGAGACAAAAGTAGGAAGACGTTAAGTAGAGACACGGTCTTCACTGGATCTTCCAAAAATTAGAATCCCCTCAATGGTCTTCAGAGTTTAGAAAATGACCATCCCATGTGATTACTATTATTTAGGTATCTGAAGCTTCACAAGCCACCTCTGACAAACCCATTTGATTGCTTCCAGAGGCAAATTCAACATGTCAGTAGGTTACCTAGTCATCATGAACCATGCCATGGCTGAGCAGAGCCTGTCCCGGGACAAGTGACATGTTCCACACAGACCACTTTAAATCAATAAACGTGCACACCAATTGAGTGCCTACAATTAGTATGAGCTATATTATCCTCATGAGAATTGTTTGCAAAGAGAGCACGAAGATTATGCACAATTAACTCATAACAGAAATTTGGCTGTACCTGGTTCTTTTAGCAAATGGCACATAACATAACTTCACTCAGCTCCTGTGAAAGCAGACTCTTCCCTATCAGCTTCATCATAAAGAATATGCACTAGGCATTGATAAGCCTGATTAAGTGGTCACTGAATACTAAAATGTTGATAATGAATAGCTGCTATTTTGATAATAATACTAATTTTAAAAATCTTTTTAAAAATTTGATTTCATCTTTCATGAATTTCTACTACAAATGTATAGCTATTAAATAAAATTAACCAAGTAACACTGAGGAGTAAGGATACATGATTGTTAAGAATCACAGAAATCTGTACAAGCAGAAACAGAAATTGAAAAATAGAGTATTATAAGAAGCATGCTTATTGTACATGATGCTTTAGTTGTCTTGGCAATAGACCATGAACGTAAGGATAGACAAATGATCAGCCATCTTAGTCAAAATCTTTCATATTTGTTTTCAGTTTTAAAATACCTTTGATAAAAAAGAACTGGCTTGAACTTAAAATTCATTGCTCTCCTGACACTGTTAAAAATACATTTTCATATCACTTCCCTATTTGCTTTATCACCTTTTTAAAGGAAAAGTTGAAGATTAAAATTTTATATACTTTTATTGCCAAGTTTCCAATACATGTGGCATCCTGTAAAACCTATCACCGAGTGCCCCACCCATGGGATTTTTCCAGTTCCAGATTAGTTCGGCTATTGTTATAAAGGCATGGCTTACTTTAGGGTGAACCAGTATTTCCATTACAACTTCTTTCACATGCTGAATTTGTATGACTTTTATGGCTTAGAACAAGACAGTTCTAAGTGATCGCAAGGGTTTAATTGGCCACAGACTTCAATACTCCACTTTCATGAATAACCATGAAATTATCTGATTCGTTTCCATTGGAAAGCAACATTTATTACAATAGTTTATGTGTTGACTTTTCCCAGTTGCTACACTCTTCAGTTCTTCTCCCTTCAGAATTTTTACCTATTTTATAAAATATAAAAGGTTAGGATACTCCAATAAAGGTGTAAATAGTTTGTGGATTAGACTCTTTTATGAGGTTATTTAAAGTCTGAACTAAAACAAGTAATCTGCTCCCAGAACTCCTAGAAGAATAGAGCCAAGTAATATAGTACTTACTGGCAGCATTCATTTATTTTTATAAACACATATTTCTACACACACTTTAGTTCCCCAGTATAATGTTCTTATTTTGAAGAATATTCATAAAATATTGACTTTGTATCTCATTGGGAATGAGTACAACTGTGTGCTATTTCTATTTATTTGTATGCTCCCATACAAATAAATTTTTTAAAGTTCCAATGTATAGTGTTGACTAAATAGTTCAAAAGTTGTTCATAAAATTGAAAAAGACAAACAACTATGAGTTTCCTGAAGGCAGGTAATTGTGTGACTGTCTTATTTTATTTTCGGCTTCTAGCTCAGAGCTTCACATCTACAAATCATTAATGTTTGCAGTTTGTTGAATGAATGTTCTCCCATTAGATATCAGAATGGTCTATAATGGTGTTCTAGTTGAGTCCTGGGTGATGTTGTATCCTCTTCAGACAGACTTAGGCTGAGAGAATGATCACTGGCTCTTTCTTCTCTTATTTGCTAAGTTCCTATTGACTGAAAACATATTTCGATTTGAGACTTCCTTTTTCTTGAATCATGCTTGTTTTTCCTTCTGTAGAGACCACCAGTAATACAGTTAGTGTCAGCAGTCTGAATCCTGGCTCAGCCTCTTCCTGGGTGGGTGAAGCGCAATATAGATCCCTCAAGGAACTTGGCACATCAGCAGGATTATTGCAGAAAGCAGAAGGGCCCATCTAAAGTGGTCATGCCAAGGGAAGAAGCAGTAGTTTGCAGAAGTAGCAGTAAATGCCCAGTAAAGACACATTGGTGGGTCACCTGTCAGCCCTAGGCAATGGTATGGAACCATCACACAGCTTCCCTCAGGCCAGATGTCTCCTCACATCACACTAAGGCAGTGGTTTTTAACTCAGCTGCACATACAAATTACCTGGGGAGCTCTTGGAACATATTTATGCCTGCAGGCTTACCCCAGACCAATGAACTCAGAATACTACCTCCCACCCCTAGCATGGGTACTGTTTTTCAATTTTGTAGGTAACTCTAATGTTCAGCTGGGGTCGGGAACCAAACACCTAAGGATGCCTGAGCAGAAGAAGAGAAATGGCACAGTGTAGCCACTACTGATGAGAATTCTTTGTGAGCACATGTAAGATGACCCTCCCTGGGATACCTGGCAATGTGTCCTGGGAAGGAGGTGCTGGCTAAGAACTGCAAATCTGGGTAAATAAGTAAACCAAATAGTAAGCATTCATTTTTAGAAACAATTTTTACAGATGGATTACAAGTGTCATAGTGTCAAACTTTAACTCATGCCAATCTATGGAATGTTCAGGAAACAGATCCTTCCTTTTATCTCCAAGTAAACTGGTAAATCTTCTGATTCCATATCTGCTGGATTGCAGAACAAAAATGTTACTCTCAAGCTGAACACTTAGAAATTTCTAAACGTATCAACAGTTATTTAGATTGGATAAAGAGGCTCAGTCTCTCAAATAGCCTCCTCTCCCTCCCTCCCTCTCTCTCTCTCTCTCTCTGTCTCTCTCTCTCTCTCTCTCTCTCTCTCTCTTCCTCTCTCTCTCTCTCTCTCTCAATCTCTTCCCCTATTGGGGTCTAACTCTGTTGCCTGGGCTGGTGTGGCTTGACCTCCTGGGCTTAGGCAAACCTTCTGCTTTAGCCTTCTGAGTAGCTGGGCCTATAGGTGTGTGCCAAACACACACACACACACACACACACACACACACACACACACACAAAGTAAAAAAAGAAAAACAAAGTTATCTAGACTGGTCTTAAACTCCTGGGCTCAAGCAATTCTCCCACCTTGGCCTCCCAAAGTGCTGGGATTACAGGCATAAGCCAACACGCCCAGTCTCTTCTAACTCTTGATGTTTTCCCTAAGGTCAAGAGCAGGTAGAAGGGTGGAGTGCCATCTAACTGGTTTCTATCTGCCTCACTGGCCTGTTTTCAGATCTGTGTCTGGTGAAATTGTGACTCATTCTTTCACTCATCGCCACCTCTTTTTCATAGAAACATCTTTCCATCATCCCTCCTTGGATGCAGATCTCAAATCATCAAGTTTCTCCTCTGGCTCCCCTGACTTACTAGTTCCTTGTTTTGGTCACCAACTAGACTCCCTGACTACCCCACCCTACCTTCGAGGTGGACATTTCCCATCCTGGCATGGCCCATCTTCTTCAAGAGTTTCATGTGAAAGTGGTTGTTATGTCTCCTGTCTCCTCCACCTTCTGTCTCTGCAACACCACACCAGTTCCATAGGGTTAAGTAGAGAGAAAGGAAATCAGAACAGATATTCCAAGCCCTTCGCTCTTCTCTCTCTCTTTACTTTTACAAACTCATGTTGGGGTAAAGATGTATAGACTTTCTGTTCTTTCTTATATCATCCCTCTTTAGAAGAGAAGCAGTTTTTTTCTATGCTAGAGATCACAAATATTCATGGGTTACAAAAAGATGAGCCAAATAAATTTATAAAATGCTCTTAGCACATCCTAAGTTTCTTTCTTAACACATCCTAAGCTATTGTCTTGCTATGTGATATTTTAAGTGACAGAAGCTGGGTATTTTTTTTTTCTTTTGCACTGTTCTTCCTCTCTTCCAACCTCCTTAAACAGTTGGAGGTCTCCTGCTAGTCAGGGAGAAAATAAATGTACTTGGTTGGGAAAGAAGAAAGAGAAAAGCCCATTAATAAATTCAAAGCTACCACCCTCGTCACAGAAATAGCTATCCTGAAAAAGCATTGCTTATCATTTTGGGGGGAAGGAGCAAATTTCAGGGTAAGGAAGTGCTTCATGGTATCATCATTCATTAAGTGCCTACTGTGTGTGGGATACTGTCAATATCTGAATCTCACCAGTCTGATTATAATATCTACTTTCACCATAACCCTGGAGATTGAGAAAACATAAAAGAGCACCCAGCCCAGTTTCTATCATGGAATAGAAACCAACTTTCCAGTATGATTAAAGACATATTTATCCACTTCTTCAGACCAGCTTCATTTGGGGTTTTTTTTTAACTATTATTGTTGTTGCTACTGTTGTTTGCTAGTTAGGACTGCACGTCCCTATGTCAATTTTAAACTTTAGTAAAAGCCTATTTATCTTGTAGCCCGTCAACTGGATATTCTTATTCCCTGATTTTTCTACACATTCTCAAGATACTTCACAGTTTTAAGTTTGATCTTGCAAGATCCTGAGAGACCTTGGAAATCTAAGAATAACTGATTTCTGTCAAGTCTCATTTAGTGATAAGTATATTGACTCTATCTTGTTTCCTTGAAAATCAGTAATGGTCACAATTACTTAGACCAACCAGAAAACTCTCTGACCATATTAGCTAATATAGAATTTGCTATATGGAACACTATATTTTATTCATTTAAAATGGCTCCCACGAGGCAAGCTCCTTCTATTTAAGAAAATAAAGAAAGTTGTGACTCAGAAGCTGACTAAAGGAACTGGTAGGCTATGGAACACTTGCCCCCTGAGTCACCAGTTCAAATGTGACCCCAAATTGCTAACATCTGAGTGTCATTTGCTAGCCTCAGCCTGATCACTGCAGGAAGAGAAGCCACATCATATGCACACCAAATACCACCACTGTCGTGTGTTGCTCTCAAAAGAGAAGCAAAGTTTAGTTGAACCCCAGAACTTACCTTTCCCTCCCCTGCACTTCCCAGAACACTGTCCTAATAAAAACCAGTGCCTGAGATTTGTTTTCCAAAGGTATCATATGCCTTTTCATTATATTCTGCTACTAAATGAGATTCAACTAACACTCAAGATACAGATGTTTTTGTTTCATAAAAATGCCATTGGCTAGGGAGAATGCTGTACTATGTGCACTAATTGTTCAGTATCATAAATATGAGTAATTATCATTAACATTCATGATGTAAAATGCAACAGAACTCTGAAAATTAGCTAATCTGATCTTTGTTTCGCAGATGGAGAAACTGAGATGCAGGTAGCTTAGCTATCCTGTCTGAGAACATAGATAATTAGTGGCACTCAGGATTTTGTCCCGTTTTTATTTATTTGAAAACCATGCTACTTCTCTTATGTGCCTGTGTTTTTCACACCTTACCTCCAGTGGCTGTTTCTTGTTTAATCTTATTTTCTGTGCATTATATATGAATCATTTTGCCTAGAGGAAGAGCAGTAGACTGGCCACTGGGAGTATTGACCAATGAGCAGCACTCAGATTGTTGAATCTAGTATATTCAAAGTTCACATAAAAATGTGAAGACTGACATCTCCTTAAAGGTAGTCTTTGTTCATTTTTTCCTAGAGGTTTTTCCACTTTTACTAGTCATTTTAAACTAAGCAATTCATAAATAGAAGTGAAATTGTTTTTTAAAGTGATAAATTAGGCAAAAGAAAACTGAACTGTATGCTCAGAATGACCCATAACATTAAAATTGAAAGTAGATCTCATGTTAGTAATATAATTCTGAGTTACCAGAATATGAGTTAACTTTTTCATCCAAGTAGTTTTATGCTATTCTTTGGATGGCTATGAAAATACATTATTTTTTAAAATATCAAATAAAAATTGTCTCCTTGAGAATAATTATTTTGCATGAAACAAAATCCACTGACCTTCAGGTAAAGATTTCAGTTCTTGGGAAGCTAATGTCCCATCAAATCAGTTTCTAATTGACTGAATAAAGAAATCATTTGTGCCTTTGGCAATCAAAGCCTCAAGAAAGAAATAATACATGGATTCAAGAGATAAGTTTCCTTTGTAATCTATGTATTCTTTTCATGGTTGGAGCTGTGGAATGCTTATTTATGCCATGGCACATTCCATAATAAAGTGGACCAGCATCTCAGCAGGTGTCATAGTGATTGATTCCAAGGTTTGCACACCAGTCATCTGAGAAGTAGTCATAATAAACAAATTTTTTTAGTCAATGGGTCTCATTGGGTGAATAACAATTGTACGTTTCTGAGTTTTGGGTGGTCATGCACTTGCGTTCAAAGACTTAAAACCCTTTTGGATTGAAGCCTTCCCATGTCATTCAAATGTGGTCTAACAATGAAATTTGGTGGTGCATGATAACTATAATAGTCCATCTTAGCTAGAAAAATCAGCACAAGCAGCATGGCAAATATGCACTTAGACCAACAGCAACAACCACCAACAAAAGAACACCACTAGGTTTATGAGGCATGGGACATTAAATTTAATAGGTTATAAACCATGATTAGATTACAGACATATTTTTTCATCACCCAGTTCACGGTGAAAAGCTATACCTGTTAGGTTTAGCTGCAGGAGCGATACCTATACATATGCAATGGGTTTGGCAGAATTCCCATGTGCAGGGCTGACCATGGGCACAAGAACCTGAAGCAACCTTGCTGTCCACACTAGGGAGCAGTGGCAGGTTAGCTTGTTTCCATGCCTAGAACCCTTTGAATATTTTAGTAGGGCACAGTTGCTAACAGCAATCCCATTTTCCCTTCCTATTTAATTGCATTTAGAGAATCATTTTGCTTTACAAATTTCTTTTTGTAAAACTGTTTAGTTTTCTATCATTTTATTTTTGTTTTACTGCTTTATTAATTTTGGTACAGTTTTGTGTCTTTACTGTTCCTTTGTAAACAACTTTCATTTTCAGATTATATTTTACCCTGCTTAGTCAATAATTAATTATAAAATATTAGTTTTATCTCTTTCTTCTCTTTCTTTTTTATTATAAAGATGTGGAGTACAATGCAAAAGGAGTAATAACCGATAGAACTTGAGACTGATTTATTTTTCCAAATGTTTGTGAAACATTTTTAACCTGGAATCGTTTAGAGAAGCACTCCTTTACACTGTAGCATTTAGTTAGTAATAGGTTACACTTGCTGGGTTAAGCCTAAAATCATAGTTTTTGAAAGCAAATGACCTGCAGTATGGTCAAATTTTTATTGTGTTGGTTTCAACAGAAGCTCTAAGTGTACAACACAGATGTGACAACAATACACTTAATCTAGATACTGACTGGGCTGCCACTACAGACTCTTGCATGGACCACTCATTTACCACAGTCCCTTCCTGGTCCCTTTCTCTTACATGTCACCTCCTGGAGCCTTGTGAGTTTTCAATCTCTGAGTAAAATAATTGGCCCATAAAATAAATATCACCCTGTTATATAACATCTTTTCCCCACCCCATGGTCTCAAACTCTTTATTGTAATTTCTGTCAGTACTTTCTCTTGCCTGTTCTCTACCTAAAAAATTAAAGCCCCTTTAAGCTAATAGGAAAGTAATGGCCAGAAATTATCTTTAAGAAAATGTAAGATATAATCAAAATAGAGAAATTAGAAAGAAAGATCACTTGGATCCCAGGGTTTAAAATTACTTTGTAAATGCTCTTGCCAATAAACTGGTGCAAGAATGATCACAACCACGTCTCTGATAGATGGTTAGTCAGCCTTTTTCTAGTACCAAGAAGTGAGATTTAAAAGCTTTATATCAAAATAATATTTCTTTGACAAATAAGCATATTATCTAGTATAGAAAACTAATTTGGTGTTAGCCCAGAATTATGTATCTCCCTAGTGTTGGACTAAGTATCATGATTTACTGACTCTAAATAATTTCTTATGGAAATGAGGTATGAAGTAAACTTTTACTGCATAGAAGGCTTTGGCCTACATGCTTTTCTTTTCATAAACTCTTTTATTTTATATTTACATCTATTCTACAATTGTTTACCCCATTTTTTAAAAGCTTTAAAACAAAGTTTGTTGGAGAAAGAAAGGAGAAAAGAAAGGGAGACATGCCAGAGCTGGCATGGGCAAAAAAACCAACTTACCCCATTTTTAGTAAACGAAATGAAGCTGAGATCCAAAGAAGGCTTGCCCAAGGTCACATGATGGGCACGTTCTCCAAGCTAAGTCATTTTTAACAGTTTAAGTAGCAAAACCTGGGCCTGTGTTATTGAACATTCTCCTACTGTACCATCATCTTTTCATTTTGACAGAAGGAAAGAGTACTGGAATCCTGGACATTAGAGGTCATAATACTATAGATTATCTTCCATAATAATACAATCCGCCTTAATTACTAGCTTGTTGCAAGGCTCAGTGAGGAAAATTTGAAAATAAGTGATACTCAGACCTCTTATGCTTAATTATTCATTGTCAATTTTGCATAATTTCTGTCTCCAAAGGCCACATTTCCCAGAATCCCCTTTTCATATTGTTCTAGGTCAGAGTCTGTCAATGAAAGGAATGAAGTAAAATGTGGAAGATGAAAGTAAGGAGAATCCTATGTTGTTAGAAGGTTGTTGTATGTAGCATGGGTACACTTAAGCTTATTAGGACGTTCCAGGCAGGCTTCTTGGAAGTGTCCACTTGGCTATACAGATGAGACGTTCAGTGGAAACTTCCTTAAACGCTCTTGAGAATTTCAATTCTCAGCAGTTTCCCTGTGAAGCTTGAGAACTACTCAATGTGGGTCTTCAAATGAGGCTTTCAGTATCAGTTTTTCAAACATCGATTTCCATCTTCCTGACCTTCACTCTCTCAGCTTTTTCCATATTCTTATGATCCCTGATTCCAATATTAACCCTTTCATGCATATAAATCACAGGATGGTCCTGTTTTCCTGAGTGAATTCTGACACACCATCCATGCTCCCAGTCTTTTACCACTCCAGAACACAGGGTCAACTTTGTAAAACCTGGAGCCACCAGGAAATGAGCTCACTAAGGTGGTACTATTGGCTGCCCTCCAAGGTCATTTGTATGCTTCCTCCTTGGTAAGAGAAGCTCCTTGTAGCTAAGAAGGCCATGTGCATAATATCAAGTCAATAGGATATAAGTGGAAGAGGCATGAGTAATTTTAGGAAATTTCCTTAGAGTAAAGGGTTATTGCCATCTTCATACTTCCTCCTTTCTGCAGGCTGGAAAATAATGGTTGGAGTTTTATCAGCCATTCTGGATCTCCATGGAATATGAGTTATTGAAGATTCACACATTATAGCAGAAATGGAAATAACAGACACTGGGGACACTAATGGGGGGAAGGCAGATGGGGGAAAGGGTTCAAAAACTCTCTACGGGGCACAATGTTCACTATGTGAGGAATGAGCCACTTGAGACCTAATCCCCACCACTACAAAATATGTCCATGTAACGAACACGCCTGTGTACCCCATGAATCTAAAATTTTAAAAATAATTTTTAAAAAAGAGCAAAAATCTGAAAAGAGACTGGGTCCCTGATATTATAAGTCAGGTTTCCAAAACTAGATGACCAACTCTAGACATTGACAAAAGAGAGAAGGTAAGTTTAATTTTATTTGCCATTGATATTTGTAAATCGTTGTCACTTGCGGTCATAATTTGTACTAACCAATACAGCAACCATGCCAGATGGTTTTCAAACTGATAGTGGGAATGGAGAAAGGGAGAGAGAACTCAATGGCACTTCCAGGGAATGTGCCTACAACTACATAGGCAGGAATAGGACCTCTATCAGCTGCATGCAAACAGGAATACATTTTAACTGGCTATTCTAGTTAAGAAGGAAACCAAAGTGGTCCTAAAATTAAGGAGCCGAATGAGAAAGACTGATCTTATGACTTGATCTTCCTCCTAAAACTGTTATTTTACCCTAACATATATCTACTTATGATTTATCTATGTTCTCTATTTCCAGAAAACAATTTTAAAAATAAATGAGGACATTAGAAAATAAGGGAAGACTAAAAAATTAGATGAAAAATGCCTAGCATGAGTGGTGACTTATATATTCACCACTATATTCCTGGACCTTAGAAGTTGCTCATTAAATATTTGCTTAATACATGTATCAATTCAGGAGGCATTTGTCGATTTTACTTGTCCAGCTTCTCTATATTCACCCTTTCCCTCAAACAGACACTTCATTTGTCATCATGTAAACCCCTTTTCACACACTTTATGTAGGGCTGACTGCACCTGTGGCTCCTGGGTAGGCACCTACATAATCCCTGACCCATGAGAGCCCTACCAGAGATTTTTGCTGGAGGTATGCAAAAAGAGGTATTCTCCTCACACCTGCAATTGTAAGAGTTGATGAGCTGGTAAAATATAAGCCTGCCCTAGGTCCCTTATATTTGGATACAAGTGTGATCCTGTCTGAAGCTATTTCAATACCTGGACTTTTCAGTTATCTAAACCAGTGGTTTTCAGATGGGGCAATTTTTTTCCCTTAAGGGTTATTTGACAAAATCTGAAGCCATTTTTGGTTGCCACAATGGTGGGGGCAATGGTAATCTTGCCAGCCACTCAGTAGGATGCCCATAAATACCCTAAAATGCACAGAATGGCCTCCCAACCCCCATAACAAAGAAACATCAGCCCAAAATGTCAACAGTGCTGAAGTTGCTTTCTGAACCTTTCTAAACCAGTGATTTTTCTTTTTTATTTATTTTTGTTTATTTATTTATTTTTAGTCAGAGTCTCACTCTCTTGTCCATGCTGGAGTGAAGTGGCACGCTCACGGCCACAGCAGCCTCAACCTGCTGGGCTCAGGTTATCCTTCTGCCTCAGCTTTCCAAGTATCTGGAACTACAGGCGTGTATCACCTCGCCCTGCTGATTTTTCTTGATTTCTTGTAGAGACGAGGTCTTGCCAAGTTGCTCAGGCTGGTATCAAACCCTTGGGCTCAGGCAATCCTCTGGCCTCGGACTCCCAAAGTGCTGGGATTACAGGCTTGAGCCACTGTACCCAGCCATATTTCCTTTTTCTTCAAGTCAGTTTGAGCTGGGTTTCCATCACTTGCAGCCAAGAGTCCTGACTCCAACGAAGTGAATCGAAAATTGAGTTGTTACTTCCTAGCTCTGAGTAAAGCACAAAATACAATGAGCTATTTTCTCAGGAGGTGCACAGCAAGCTGTCCTAAGTAGCAATACTTAAAATGAATGTCATCCATGCATCCTCATAAAGGAAATAGAAGCATAGTTTTTCTATTATATTCTGACCTTCTTGGAATTGACTAACACTAATAATAGTCTCTAAATAAATAACATACATCACCAGTCATGAAGACCTTATTTTAGTATATCCACAAAGACACCATGTACTGTTGTAGAGTTTGTATACTACACCAAGGTGCACTACCAGGGGACCTTTTTCACTAATGTGTCTGTGCAGAGACAGTGCCTTGTCTAATTTGCATGAAGACATACTACAAGCTAGTGGTAGCTCTACCTGTTCACCTGCATAATTCCAAAAGAAGCAGAAAATTATTCTGATCTGTAGTCATTATAAGGCATTTACCTTTCACCTTTAAACTACTTCAAATGACCCTCTCAGAATAAGGTTTGTTCCATCCAGAATGGTAAAAGCTGCCACCGCAGAGATTAGCAAATGAGTGTGTGTCTCAATTGTCATGTGGTAACATGTACAATATGTTGCTCAGAGCAACTGATGACTTTGGGATCTTTTTTCATAACACTCAAAATGCAAATTTTTCTTCTGTTTTCTGTTAATATAATAAATAAGAGCTCTTATGTGGGGAAGTATTTTTATGCAAAAAGACTGTTTCTCAGCAGGAAAGTCTTGACTTTTTTTTTCCTGTGACATGTCATAAAATTGATGTCACTATAGAAGATGGAGTGATCACTAGGTCAAATAAACATGTTGGATCAGATTAGATCTGTGTCAGGCAATGTATCCGAATACTTCAAAGTATTTAAGGGTTGGGCATGAAATAAACTTTAATAAGTTTCACCAGTCTCTCCAAAACTTCTGTTGATGTTTCTCACTGCAAAGTGTTTACAGACTTAGTTTGTAGATGGCAAATATCCAGTGCTTTAACTCTGAAAAAAAGTAATAAAGTCTAGAGTAAAAAGTAAGTTGATATTATATCCTTGTGGATTTAAAAATATTGACTGGATTTTGTAATATATTAAAAATACCAAAAATCCAAAAATTAATTTCTTAGAAGGATCCGTATATTTTGATAAAGTGTTATTTAATGAACTTAGAACATTTTTAGAATTAAAAAGTCCAGCTTTACTTTTTATTTATGTCAGCTGTATAGATATTTTGTCCTTAATCATATGATTATAATTGAGTTAGGAAAAAACTCTATTATTAAGTTAGGTAATTTTGATTGGGATAGACTAGATTACACTGCAGTTACAAAATAACCACAGAATCTCCATGGCTACTTGGGAGGCTGAGGCAGACGGATTACTGGAGCCCAGCAGGTCGACGCTGGGGTGGCCATGAGCGTGCCACTGCACTGTAGCCTAGGCAACGGAGTGAGACTCCAACTCAAAAAAAAAAAAGAAAAAAGAAAAGAAAAGAAATGTGGTCTTCCCCTATTCTCAGAACAAAAGCAAATGACAAGAAGACCTAGTATTGTCTCTGCCTTCCTGGCAGAGTGGAAAAAATATAGACTTTGCAGTTATATCAACCTGAGGTTATATCCTTTGACATTTATTAGTCATTTATTAGTCAAAGGTTTACTTTTCTATCATAAAATGGTAGGTCTTTTTTTATTAGAATTACTTTTGTGACTTTTCACTCTGACCAATTTTTGTGTGTGTGTGTTTGAGTTTGAGTCTCACTCTGTTGTCCAGGTTGGAGTGCATTGGCAGGCTCATGGCCAGCATAGCCTCTACCTGCTGTGCTTGGGTCATCCTTCTGCCTCAGCCTTACAAGTAGCTGGGACTAAAGGTGTGCACCACTGTGCTCACTTAATTTTTTGACTTTTTTGTAGGGACAAGGTCTCACCATTTGTGCAGGCTGGTCTCGAATTCCTGGGCTCAGGCAATCCTCTCACCTCGGCCTTCCAAAGTGCTGAGATTACAGGCATGAGCCACTGCTCCCAGTCAAAATTTTATCTTTAAATTTAATTCTTCAATATTTTGTTGCAACATATTGAATTATTACTGGTAATATTTCAGCCCAATATCTTTTGATTCAGTTCCATCTAAATTCTAGGACAGTGCAAGGAAATGGATATACAGTCAATGAGAATACAATGAAAGAATAACAGATAAGACACAACTTGAGTCAACTCAAGAGCTAGCAATACAGCTAAAGGAAATGAGAATGTTTCTCTTTTACTCTCGCTAGTTATATAGCCTAGAATGTGTATAGATCAAACAGATTGTATTTGAGCAAAAAATTAAGTTATTTCTAACAGCATATGTTGTATATAAATAATAAGCACCCCATCCACAGAACTCAGCAAAGCATCTTATATGCTACACAGTGTTTCTATATATATATATATGATTTCAAGGGAATAAGTATACTAATAATATATATACAAACACACCCAGTATACCCACAGTGTGTGTTATGCATATACACACAGATATAAATGCATACATACTAACATATACATGTATACAATAGCTAAAAGTAGCTGGGTTACAATGCATAGCACCTCAAATCCATTCCACTTCTATGATCCTACAAAATTGTTTTATTCCATGACATTGGTTCTTGAATTTTTTCTATCTCTAGAGTAATGCAAAACACAAACCATTTTGCATTATTTACAGTGAATTTTAACAGAAGGTAAGAGTCTGCTTTGGAATGTGCAAGAGGTAATCATAGCATATGGTATTTAAAAGATACCCATTGACCCTCTGATTTTACAGCTATGTTGATGCCATACATATATTTTGATAAACAACTCTATTCACTAGAGCTGTTCAGAAATATCTCCAGTACTATATGTATTCTTTTAAATAGTACAAATAGAGCAAGGTTTAGTGGGAGGGTAGAGGCCACAATAAAATAGGAGTGCAGCTTGGACAAGAAAGTCTATTTTACATTACTTAATACTTTGTACTTCTTATTCTATTTTTATACTACTTAATACTTTTAAATGCTAAAAATTTTAGGATTATTATTAAGTGAAAGAAGCCAACCTTAAAATGCTACATACTGTATGATTTCAACTATAGGACATTCCGGAAAAGGCAAAATTATGAAGACAGTAAGAAGATCAGTGGTTGCCAGGGGTTGCAGGGTGGGAGAGAGGATACATAGGCAGAGCACAGAGGAATTTTAGAGCAACGAAACTACTGTGTATGATACTATTATGGTGGGTGCATGTCATTATACATTTGTCAAAACGTGTAGAATGTATACCACCAGGAGTGAACCTTACAGTAAACTGTGAACTTTGGGTGATAATGATGTGTCTGGAAGTTCATCTATTATCACAGATGTGCCACTGTGGCGTGCTACATTGATAGTGAGGGAGGCTGTGTGTATGTGGAGCAAAGGGTATATGAGAAATCTATTGTACCTTCCACCCAGTTTTGCTTCAAACTTAAAACTGTTCTAAAAAATAAAGTCCACTGTTAAAAAAAATGAGGATTTATTTTTAGCTTACCAAAAGATCACAGAAGTCATTTGCATATACAGCCTATCCTTTCTTATAGTCTTAAATCCTTGAGAAAAAAAATCTAGTTATTTATATTTATATTTTATATTACATATATCTATATTTGTGTGTGTGTGGAAAATAAAATTGATTGTCTTAAAACCGAATAAGGTTTTATACACAAACTCTCACCTCCTTCACTGTCCATGCATACATATATGCACATATTAGTATGGAAAAACAAGAAAGACATCTTCTTTGAACTAGAAATCATGAGTGGCTCTGGAATGAGATGAGGTAACGGGTCAGACTGAAATGAATCCACAGGTCACAATCTGTATAAAAACTTTAAAAATAGGTAGTAAGACAGGAGATAGCGAGAAAAGGGTTAGGCAGACAGACAGGCAGGTCCTCTGGTAACAATGTAGTGAACTCCCAACAGCCTTCTCAGACTCAGCATTAGTAAACAAGTTCCCTACAAGCCTTTCAAGCTAGAGCTTAGGTACTACTGCTGGGATTGAAAAGCAACCAATCAGAACAGCAACAGCTCACAGCTAGTGCTAGCCAATTGGCCAGGACTTAGGGCTATATAAGCACCAGGTTTTCGACTCCAGACGGCAACCCCGTTGGGTCTCCTCCTACCACGGGAGGTTTTCTGTTCTCTCAATAAATCCTGCTTACTCACTTTCTGGCCCTCCGTGTCCCTCTTCCTTCCTGGGCATGAGACAAGAACCTCAACCTGAAGAGCTGCAACCTGAAGAGCTGCAGAAGACCGGCGGAGTCGGAAAGCCATGCACGCCAGAGGCTGCTTGCCAGCCGCCGGAGCTGGTGAACCAGGAGAGCTGCTGGAAGGAGAGATTCCGAAGCTGAGACATCCAAGGGGCTTGGCTTGCCAGCCCCTCTCCACCTCCAATCGCAGCATTCTCAGGAATTGGCTTACCAGCCCATTAGAGCTGACACTTCGGGGGCTAGGCTTACCAGCCTCTTGACGACTCTGGAGCTTGACCGGCCCATTGAGCTGACGCTCTTGAAACCCAGGCTGACCTGAAAAATCCGCATCAGTAGCAACACACCAGAGTGCTGTAGTCTCAGAGATGACATACATGGTGAGCAAGAGGAACTCCAAGGGTGTTATCAGGCTGATTTACTGGGGTCCCATGATAAGAGCTGCCAAGTGAATCAGCCTCTCTTCCTCTACTTTTACAAAGCAATCACAGAAATTCAGAAAGAAACTGTAGGAGTTTAGGCTGGAGAGGTTTTGTGGCTGGAGTGACTGAAAACACTTCTCAAAATTCAGATCACTTATATCCCAGATATAAGTAACTAGCAAAGCTCACCTAACAATAATCCTACCCTAAAAGTCATTAAAAGCAGACTTTGATAACATTTACCACATTCAAAGAGGCCAATAGGGATTCTCAGGTATAAATATTGTTCTACAAAATAATTCAACAAAAATTTGAGGGAAAAGACTACCCATAAAATCAGCATCTAGTTCAAAAAATAGAAGTGCTAATATCTGATAAAGTTAATAGAGCAAAGAGAAAAAAGAAGCTAAATAAGTATAAAAAATATAATTATGAAAATGCAAGAAGAATAGCAACAATGGAAAACTCAGCTAGAAATTTTGGAAATTAAAGGGAAAAAAACAATGAAATGCAAACAAACGTCACTACATAGCAGCACTGATACAACCCGATAGTAATCTATGGAGCTGAAAATGAATTGAAATGCTCCAAGAATATAATGAATTCTCCAAGAATATAACAAGAAATGGGCACAAGAAATTACAAATATAAAATACAAATGTACAACTTAGAAGTTATACCTGGAAGTTCTAATGTTCTTTGGTTTTAGGAATTCCAAGAAGAAAAAATGGAGAAAATGAAGAAAGTGCCTCCTAAAAAAAAAATTAGAAAACTAAATGTCTAACCAAAATTAATATACAAGTTTTCAGGTCATATGAGTTCAAGTGTCAAACTTAAATAGAAAATGTCCATAACTAGACATATACATGGTGAAATTTCAAAATAACAAGAATAAAGACAACATAGTAAAAACATGTTGAAAGGAAAATAAAATTATCTGCAGAACAAATGAGAATAATATTGGAAACAATTCTCAACAGCAAAACTGAATGTATTAAATTATTATTGCGATAGAATCAGGATTCTAAGAGATAATGAACTTCAAACTTATAATTCACTATATAGTCAACCAATCATTTCCCACTGCAAAGTTTCAGAGCATGTATCATCTAAGAAGACATTTTGAAGAAATTACTTGAGAATATACTACAGCACAATGAAAAATAAGCTCGAGAGAAAATTTTGGATTATAAAACAAAGGAAACAGTGATGTACAATTTAAATATATTTCAGTACATTCATTTTGATTATAAAACTGAAATAATAATATGTAATTTCCATCAGATTATATTAACTCAAGGATGGGACAGCTTAGGTGGCATGGAATCGGTTGTGAGAAAGGAGTGGAGAATACACACATACTAAGATTTGAAATCACATCAATTCTGGTTATTATTAAAAATTTAACTGAAAGTTTAAAGAATTTAAGAATAAGTACTAGAATATATTATTGAGAAATTCAGTTAAAAGAAAATACTGAAAGTTAATAAAAATTATTAATTAAAGTACTAAAAATAGAAGGAGAACATAAACTACTCATAAGGTGTCAACTTGTTATCATAGGTTTCTTATCTACAGCTCTTCCTCGCCTACACATTCAGAATTTGACTTAACCTATCAAGAAATTTCACATCTGCAGCTCATGTGTCTCAAAGTGCCACCCAGACCTCAAGTGTAATTATTTTATTTTACCCTTCCTAGTTTGATTTTCCCAGTTACCAGACCATTTCACCAACTGTTACCCCTGAATTTTTAGTGAAATTCCACTTTCCTTTCTGTGCTTCTCTCATATTTTTGTCAGAGCAAAGCAGTTCAGGACAGTTTTGTTTTTATTTTTTTCAATTTGTGTTGAATCCATGGGTCACTTTCCTTAGATGTTTGATAGTGCTGCTTTTGAAAACCACCAAAGATAATGACATACCTTAACTGTAAATATGATTGCTAAATGTTGTCTCAACATTTACATACTTGATAAAATAATAAAGCCAAATACTCTGTCACAATGTTTTTGGTAAGTGACGTACTGCATATAGAATGGTGGTACTATAAGACTATAATATCATATATTTACTGTACCTTTTCTGTGTTTATATATGTTTAGGTACATAAATACCACTGTGTTACAATCACCTATGGTATTCAATACAGTAATACACTTTACAGTTTCGTAGCCTAGGAGCAACAGGCTAGACCGAATGGCTTAGGTGTGTCGTAAACTATAGCTTTTAGGTTTGTGTGAGTATACTCTGTGATGTTTGCACAATGACAAAATCACCTAATGATACTTTTCTTAAAACATATCCCTATTGTTAAGCAATGCATGGATGACTGTGTTTGTAAAAATTCAATCAAAATTATTAGAAAAATAATTAGAATGGTAAAATTACAAAATTTTAAGTCTCAACATTTTTTAACCTGATAGAAATACAAGCAACATCTAGAGGCAGGTGATTTCAGGAAAAGAAACTTAAAGAAATTGGTCCTAAATCAGTTTTTAGAAAGGAGATCACTTTGACCTTCCATATAGCTTTTCTTAATTATCAGTACAAGAAACATTTACATCTTTATTTTTATTCCTCTTTATCTGAAGTCTGATCTAAAAATTTAATCTAAACATGAGCAACAACATGGGGTATCTTCACCAATACTGAGCAATTTCCAGAATCATGTGACTTTTCCTGAATGGCTTGCAGAGATAATCTTTGTTTAAGTTGGGAGTATGTGAAAAGGAGATAGGCTCACATGGCCTCTATTGCTAATATATGCCAAACTCCAGCTTGACACTACAGAGCTGCATGTAGCTGTCACTAGGAACAATTATTTGTTTTTAAATTTTAACAAAAATTAGTTAACAAAAATTAACACTGAGACAAAAATTGTAGTACTGGCTACCTAAATAATGTTAACTCAAAAGAAAAGTAAATGGATTTTGAAAATTCTATAATATACAGGAATTATCCTAGATGTGTCCAAAGGGTCTGTAGGTATATTAGATAGATTACACAAATATTATATTCAAAGTATTTGATGAATAAGAAATATAGACGAAAAGTTTCTTTTACCAGCTATGTAAACACTGTTGCCCACACTGTCCCCGACACAAAAGGACAAAGTCAAGTAAATTTCACAGGTGAATCTAACCAAACATTTAAAGAAACAGAGAACTTCAATACACTTAAGTTGTTTAGGGCCTAGAAAAAAAGATACAAATAAGGATTCTAAATTTTTGAATAACATTGTAAGCATAATTAAATAAACAAAATTATAAATACCTGAAAATTTAAATACAAACATCACATGCTAATTTTACTTATACATTTTGATATAGAAATATGATATAAAATATTATAAATTAGACTCCAACTCAATATTAAAAAGACAATTCAGCACTACCTAATGAATATTTATATATTAGAAAAATTATTAATATAATTTACTATATCAAGAACTCAAAGAGGAAATTCATGACCATCTTTATAGAATACCTAAAAGGCAATTTATAAAATTAAGTGGCCAAATCCTGAACAATATTCTAGCAAATCGAATCCAGAAACATGTAAAAAAGGAATTATATGTCTTGATAGAGTGTAATTATTTCAGGAATGAAAGGTAGGGTTAACATCTAAACATCAGTTAATATAATTCACTATATCAAGTGAATGAAATTTTTAAAAAGCCATAATCATCTCAATAGCTGCAGAAAAAACATTTAACAAAGTTAAACACTCAGTCCTTTATGATAAAAACACTCGACAATCTAAGGGGAAAAAAGGGAATGCCCAAACCTGGTAAAGATGATTTACCAGTGCAAGAAGGTTTTTGACAAATTGTCTTGGATTTGTAAGGTATGGAATCATATTGTCAGCAAAGAGGGATAACTTGACTTCCTCTTTTTCTATGTGGATACCTCTGATTTCCTTCTCTTGTCTGATTGCTCTGGCTAGGACTTCCAACTCTATGTTGAACAGGAGGGGTAAAAGTGGGCAGCCTTGTCATGTTCTAGTTTTCAGGAAAAATGTTTTCAATTTTTGTCTGTTTAGCAGAATGTTGGCTGTGGGTTTATCATAGATGGCACTTACTATTTTAAGGTATGTTCCCTCTATGTCTAGGTGTTCAAGGGTATTTATCAAGAAGGGATGCTGGATTTTATCAAACGTTTTTTTCTGTGTCTAATGATATAACCATGTGATTCCTATTTTTACATCTGTTGATGTACTTAAATTACATTTATGGTCTTGTGGATGTTAAACCAGCCCTGCATTTCAGGGATGAAGCCTACTTGGTCATGGTTGATAATTTTTTAGATGTATTGTTGGATCCAATTTGCTTGAATCTTGTTGAGTATTTTTGGATCTATGTTCATCAGGGATATTGGCCTGTAATTCTCTTGCGTTGTTGAATCTTTACCTGGTTTGGGTATCAGTGTGTTGTCAGCATAATAAAATGATTGGGGAGAGTTCTGCCTTTCTCAATTGCTTGGAATACTTTCAATAGGGTTGGTATCAGCTCATCCTTGTATGTTTTGTAGAACTCCACTGGAAAGCAGTCTGGTCGAGGACTTTTTTGTGTGTGGGTAGCTTTCAGAGACATGAAAAAATGTTCAGCCTCACTAATCATCAAATAAATGCAAATTAAAACCGCACTGAGATACCACATAACTCCAGTCAGAATGGCCATCATCAATAACCCAAAAACAACAGATGCCAGAGAAGATGCGAGGAAAAGGGAACATTTCTACACTAGTGGTGGGTGTGTAACCTAGTACAACCTCTGTGGAAAACAGTGTGGCGATTCCTAAAAGATCTAAAAATTGACCTCCCATACAACCCAGCAATCCTCCTTCTGGGCATATACCCAGAAGACCTCAAATCGCTCTGTGAAAAAGATACCTCCACATGCATGCTTACTGCAGCATTATTTACAGTACCAAAAACATGGAACCAATTGTGCTGCTCATTGAAAGTGGACTTGGATTAAAAATATGTGGTACATATATATGATGGAATATTATGCAGCCATAAAGACAAAATTATAAACTTTGCAGCAACTTGGATGGATTTAGAGTTTATAATACTCAGTGATCTATCACAGAAACAAATAACTGAGTACCACATGTTCTCACTCATAAGTGGACCTTGAGCAATTATCATAATACTATAAGAAAGGGATTGACAGTAGTGGGAAACTCCCAGGGAAGGGAGGGGGGGCACACTTCATCAATAAGGGGTCCTGACTTAAAACCAGGTGAAGTGGGGACCAAAGTGAGGCCCAAAGTTTACCTGTACAGTGATCATTTGTATACATAATCCTGAATTGTACCCATCTTTAAAATAACAATTTAAAAAAGGATTATTTATGACAAACCCCTAGCTGACGTCATACTTAATGATGAAAGATTGAATACTTTTTCCCTAAGACTAGGAACAAGAAAATAAGGTCCATTCTCACCACTTCTATTAAACATTTTACTGGAGGTTTTATTCAGGACTAATTGTCCTGGCAAGAAAATGAAATAAAAGTCATACAGATCAGAAAGAAAGAAGTAAAACTATTTCTATTCAAATATCATATAATTTTATATATGAAAAATCTTAAGCAATTCACCATAAAGCAATTAGAACTAATAAAGGAGTTCAGCAAATTTGTAAGACACAATATCAGTATACAAAATGTTTTTGCACAAAGTTGAACTCATACTTCTTTTTTTTTTTAATATTTTTTTTATTGTGATATTGAGGGGTACATTTAAGGGTTAGTACACAAATATGTCTCTTTCAGGCACCCTTGTTGATAAGAAGTGTCCCCCCATCCCCAGACAGGTATTTACTGCCATTAATCCCTCTTAATATAAGTACAAGAATGAACTGAAAGCAGATCAGCTATTTAAATAGAGTTACAACTATAAAATTCGTAGAAAAAAACA
>CAUYQG010039983.1:0-13053 GCA_963574415.1 Tarsius wallacei
GGATCCTGATGTCCAAAGTCAATGTTACCAGTTCCATGGTGAAGATGCCATAACTGGGAAAGTGTTTGAAGATTGTTGGAATTACTGAAGTCATGTCTAGTGATAAGTACTGTCAGAGCAGGAAATGCATGAAGGACACTAACATACTTCATGTGGGGTTTTTGCAAAAATCTTTGGAAACTGTTCTAATATCAGACTTATATGCATGTGCAAAAAGCTACCATCAAGAGAGCAGGGAGACAGCCTACAGACTGGGAAAAAGTATTTGCCAACTCCAGTTCGGACAAGGGCTTAACATTTTTTTAAAGATAAAAAAGTCTTTACTTCTTTTTTCCCCACTTTGGACTTCACATTACATGTAGAAGACAGTGGGAACAGCTTAGCAGAATACACACTAAACATTATACAACTCATATCACATTATTTCCATTCTCCTTTTAGTTGGAAAACATTGACATTCACTGAATTCCTCTTGACTTTCACTCTGCAGGAAGCTTTTCTGGTTTATTTTATTTTATTTTAAAGATGTGGAGCACAATTCAGGATTAGAACGAGGTCATCTTTCAACAGTTAAATTTTCTTTCTTAAAATATCTGATAACACAATTTTCTAGGTCTAGTGTGTGGTCAGCAAAAGAGTGAAACTTGAATGACCCAAAATGTAAAAAGAAGATAATTATAATAATTATTAATACCAGTGAACCTATAGCTAATAAAGAGCACATTTAGAATAATATGTATATATATATTTTTAAATTGGAGTCTCACTCTGTTGCCCAGGCTGGAGTGCAGTGGCTGCTCCCGGCCACTGCAGCCTCCACCTGCTGGGCTCCCGGCGATCCTTCCACCTCAGCCTTCCAAGTAGCTGGAACTACAGGCGAGTACTACCAAGCCCAACTAATTTTTTGATTTACTGTAGAGATGAGGTCTCGCCAAGTTGCCCAGGTGGGTCTCGAACTCGCGGGCTCAGGCAATCCACTCACCTCGGCCTCCCAAAGTGCGGGATTATAGGCTGAGCCACCGAGCCCGGCCTAGAATAATTTTAATATAAGCCTCATAATATATTAATTCTAGAATTTCACAGATCCCTTAACTTTTGGATTATATATAACATACCTCCTGCATAAGTGGGTTTGTCATACAACTTGAAAATGCAGCCAGAAGGCTAAACAAGACCATAGAGTATGCTGTTACTAGAAATAGTTTTGAGGGTACATGGTTTGTTCTCAATAAGACCTTTACATTTTGTTTTTACTTTCACACCCTTTATTATTACAGTATTACTATTTTTAACTGACAAAGATTGTATATATTTATCATGTACAACATGTTGAATTGGAATGTGTACATACTGTAGAATGGCTAAATTGAGCGAATTAACATATGAATTACTTCACATACTTATCTTTTTTGTGGTGAAAACACTTAAAATCCACTCTATTGGTGATTTTCAAGAATGTAATACATTGTTTTTAACTATGGGCACTGTGTTGTACAATAAACCTCTTGAACTTTTTCCTCCTATCTCACTGAAATTTTGTGTCCATTGACCAACAGCTCCCCAACTCCCACATTTCCCAGATTCTAGTAACCACCATTCTATTCATTGCTTCTCTGAATGAAGTCAGCTTTTTTAGAGTCCACGTGTACGTGACCTCATGTGATTTTTGTATTTCTCTACCTGGCTTATTTCACTTAAAACAGTGTCCTCCTAGAATCTTGAATATGTAAAGAAACCGGTCTCTCTGTTTTTTTTTAAGATGTGGGGTACAATTCAGGGTTAGGTATACAAATGTTCATTATGCAGGTACCCTTGTTGATGAGGTGTGTCCCCCTTTCCCCCAGCAGATTCCCACTACTGCCAATCCCACATCCCACCTCCCACCAAACAGTTTCCCGCTACTGCCAATCCTTTTCTTCAGTATTACAATAATTGTTCAAGGTCTGCTTATGAGTGAGAACATGTTGATACTGATTTCTTTGTTTCTGTGCTAGATCGCTTTGTGTTATAGACTCTTAGGTCTATCTGGGTTGCTGTGAAGTTCATGATTTTGTCCTTCTTTATGGCTGCATAATATTCCATCAGGTATATGTACCACATTTTTTTTATCCAGTACTCTTTCAGTGGGCAGCACGGTTGGTTCCATATTCTTACTATTGAGAACAATGCTGCAATAAACATACATGTGCAGGTATCTTTTTCATAGAGTGATTTGAGTTCCTCCAAGTATATTCCCAGTAGGTGGATTGCCAGGTTGTATGGAAGGTCGATTTTTAGATCTTTTAGGAATCGCCACACTGTTTTCCACAGAGGCTGTACTACTTTACACTCCCACCAACAGTATAGAAGAGCTCTCTTTTCACCACATCCTCTCCAGCATCTATTGTTTTTTGACTTATTGATAATGGCTGTCCTTTCTGGAGTTAGGTGGTATCTCACTGTAGTTTTAATTTGCATTTCCTTGATGACTAGTGAGGCTGGGCATTTTTTCATGTATCTGTTGGCTGCTTGTATGTCTTCTTTTGAGAAGTATCTATTCATATCTTTTACCCACTTTGCAATGGGGTTGTTTGTTTTATTCTTTTTGGCATATTTGAGTTTCTTGTAGTCCTAGATGTTAAGCCTTTGTCAGATATACAGTTGGCAAATATTTTTTCCCAGTCTGGGCTGTCTCCCTGCTCGCTTGATGGTTTTTTTGGCTTTGTAGAAGCTTGTCACTTTGATGAGGTCCCACTTGTCTATCTTATCTCTTATGGCATGGGTCCTGGGGTTTGGATCTGGAATTGGTTGCCAGTTCCAAAGTCCATAAGGGTGCCTCCTGCATTTTCTAAGATTCTTAGAGTTTGAGGTTTTACGTTTAGGTCTTTCATTCATTTAGAGTTGATTTTTGTGTATGGTGATAGTTAGGGGTCTTGTTTTAATCTCCTGCATGTGGTCAGCCAATTTTCCCAACACCATTTACTGAATAGGTTCTCCTCACCCCAGTGGTTGGTAGTGGAGGCTTTGTCAAAGTTGAGTTGGTTGAGAAATTGAGGTTTTGCTTCTGGAATCTCAATTCTGTTCCATTGGTCTATATGCCTGTTCTTGTACCAATACCAGACTGTTTTGATTACTGTAGCTTTATAATAGAGTTTAAAGTCTGGGAGTGTGATACCTCCCACTTGGTTTTTTTTTTTTGTTTTCCCTGAGGATTGTTTTGGTGATTCTTGGTCGTTTATGTTTCCATGTGAATTCCTGTATTATTTTTTCCAGGTCTGAGAAGAATGCTGCTGGTAATTTAATAGGTATTGCGTTAAATCTGTAAATTGCCTTAGGTAGGATGGATATCTTAACAATGCTCTTCCAATCCATGAGCATGGAATATTTTTCCATTTGTTTGTGTCATCTTTGATTTCTTTGAGCAGTGTTTTGTAGTTTTCATTGTAAAGGTCTTTCACGTCTCTGGCTAGGAAGATGCCAAGGTATTTCATTTTTTGTGTGGCTATTATGAATGGGACTGTGCTTATTATTTGGGTTTCTGTTTGTTTATTATTGGTGTACAGAAATGTGATTGTCTTTTGCACATTGATTGTATAGCCTGAGACTTTGCCAAAGTCCTTTATCAGTGCAAGGAGGTTTCTGACAAATTCTCTTGGGTTTTAAAGATATAGTATCGTGTCATTTACAAAAAGGGATAACTTAACTTCCTCTTTTCCTATTTGGGTATCCCTGATCTCCTTCTCTTGTCTGGTGGCTCTAGCTAGGACTTCCAAAACTATGTTGAACAGGAAGGATGAGAGGGGGCATCCTTGTCTTGTTCTGGTTTTCAGGGGAATGGTTTCAATTGCTGTCCATTTAGCAGTATGCTGGCTGTGGGTTTCTCGTAGATGGCTCTTACTATTTTGAGGTATGTTCCATTTATGCCTAGATTTTCAAGGGTTTTTATCAAGAAGGGGTGCTGGATTTTATCAAAAGCTTTTTCCTGCATCTAGTGATATAATCATGTGGTTTTTGTTTTTACATCTGTTGATGTATTTAATTACTTTTATGGTCTTGCGAATTAAAGACCAGCACTGCATCCTGGGGATGAAGCCTACTTGGTTGTGACGAATAATTTTGGAGATGTGTTGTTGAATCCAGTTTGCTAGAATGTTAGCATCTATGGTCATCAAAGATATTGGCCTGTAATTGTCTTTCTTTGTTGGATCTTTACCTGGTTTGGGTATCAATGTGCTGTTAGCTTCATAAAGTGATTTGGGGAGGTTCCATCTTTCGCAATTGCCTGAAATATTTTCAATAGGATTGGTATCAGTTTCTCCTTGTATGTTTTGTAGAATTTTGCTGGAAAACCATCTGGTTCAGGGCTTTTTTTTGTAGGTAGTTTTCTTATGGCATAGTCAATTTCCTTGATTGTTATTGATCTATTTAGGGTCTCAATTTCTTCTTGTTTCAACCTGGGGAGGTTGTGTGATGTCAGAAAGTCCTCCATTTCCTTTAGGTTTTCAAGTTTGTTTTCATACAAGTGTACATAGTAGTCTCTGATAATCTTTTATATTTCTTCAGAGTCAATTGTTACTTCATCTTTTGTATTTCTGATTGAGTTTATTTGGGCTTTTTCTCTCTTTTTCTTGGTCAGTCTAGCTAGGAGGTCCATCAATCTTGTTTATCCTTTCAAAGAAACAGCTTTTTGTTTTGTTGTTTTTTTATATTATTGTTTTGTCTTCTATGTCCCGAATTTAGGCTTTTATTTTTGGTAATCTGCTGAAATTGGGGTTTTGGTGGTCTTGCTTTTCCAGCTTCCTTAGGTGATTTGTTAGGCTATTAATTTGTGATGGTTCCATTTTCTTCATGTGTGCTCATAGATATATGAATTCCTCTTTAGTATTGTTTTCACGGCATCCCAGAGGTTTCAGTAAGATGTTTCTTCATTTTCACTTGTTTCCAGGTATTTTTTAATCTGTTTTGATTTCCATGTTGACCCAGGAGTTGTTTAGCATCATGCTATTTAGTTTCCATGTCTTTGTGGGTTTGGGGGGGGGAGCTTTGTTGGTGTTGATTTTTTGTTTTGTTTTATTCCACTGTGGTCTGAGAAGGTTCATGGCAGTATTTCAATCTTATGGAATTTGTTTATGCTTGATTTATGGCCGAGGATGTGCTCGATCTTAGAGTATGTTCCATGTGGTGATGAGTAGAATGTATATTCCATGGTTGTTGGGTGGAATGTTCTGTAGGTATCAATTAAGTCCAATTGTCCAAGCGTCACGTAGTGTTCCAGATCTCCTTGTTGATTTTTTTTGTCTTGATGATCTGTCTAGGGTTTTGAGTGGGATATTTAAGTTCCCAGCTATGGTAGTGTTGGAGTCAATATCTTTTTTAAGTTTACCTAGAAGCTGCTTTATGAAAGTTGGTGCTTCTTTGTTGAGTGCATATATGTTTAGAGTGGAATATATTTTTCTTGGTGATGGAATGAGCCTTTTATCATTATGTAGTGACCTTTCATATCTTTTTAAATTTTTGATAGCTTAAAGGGTATTTTGTCTGAGATTTTGTTTCCCAACCTCTTACTTTGCGTCTGTGAGAGTCCTTTCTGGTGAGATGAGTCTTTTGGAGACAATACCCTTATTGCCTCATGATATTTTATCCATTTTGCCATTCTATATCTTTTCAGTGGTGCGTTTAATCCATTCACATTCAGGCTAATTATTGAGATGTTAGAATTTATCCTTGTCATGAGGTTCTTATAGTTGTTTTCATTTTTTGTTTTTGTTGCTGTTTGTTTGTTGTCTTTCTTTTGATTTTTGGGTTGATACGTGTGTTTTCAATGTTTTTCCTGCATTCTTGTGAAGGGCATTGTTGTTCTTTTTTTACTTTCTTCTGTGTTTAATACTTTCTTAAGTGTTTCTTGTAGAGCTTCATGTGTGTTCATAGCTATATGAATTCCTCTCTTAGTACTGTTTTCATGGAGGCAGCACAAGATCTTAGGGATTAAATGTCTGGGAAAGATTTTAATTCTCCATCACTGATGAAGTTTAGCTTAGCTGGGTAGGTAATTCTTGGTTGAAATTGTTTATCTTTGAGAACTTTGATGATTGGGCTCCAAGCTCTCCTAGCCTGAAGTGTTTCTATAGATAAGTCCGCTACTTTTTTAATTGGTCTTCTCTGGTAGGTAGACTGATCTTTTTCTCTTGCTGTCTTTAGGATTTTTTTCTCTTATACCTACTATGTGAAGGTGAATTACTATGGGTCTAGGAATTGGTCTTCTCATTTTTTGTCTTGCAGGGGTTCTCTGAATCTCTTGTGTTTGAATGATCATGTCACTGATGAAATAAGGGAAGTTTTCTTGGATAATTTCATGGAATGTTTGTTCCAGGGTGGTTTCTGTCTCTCCATCTGCCTTAGGTATTCAATTAATTTTAGGTTCAGCTTCTTGAAATAATCTTTCATCTCTCAAAGGTTTTATTCTGTCTTTTTAAGCTTCTTTCCTAAGGTTTCTATGGTTTTCTATGGTTTGGGTTAGTTCTATATTTTGGTCCTCAAGCTCTGAGATTCTTTCTTCTGCTTGGCTAAGTCTGCTTTCCGTGCTTATCAGTTTTTTATTTATTTCATTCACTGTATTCTTTATTGCTGTTATTCTATTTATTCTCTCTATTAATGTCTTGATATCTGGGTTTGTGGTTTGAGACCAGTCATTCTGGGGGCTCTTTGTTGTTTGTGTTCTGAAGTCTGTATTCTCAGTGTCTGACCTCCCAGAGGTCTATGTGAAACCCATAGTCTTCTTTTGGTTTTTCTTCATTTGTGTAGATTTTCCTCCCCCTTTTTTGGACCCTCTTCTTTAATTCTGTTGTTGAAGGATAGGGTGGTAGCTTTTACTTCTGTTAGCTCAATCTCCTATTTGTTCCTAGGTGGATCTTCTGGCTTTGTTCAATTCTGAAGCTGGACTGTGCATGGAGGGCTGTACTTTTTGCAGTTTTGAGATTTCATTGAAGGGGGAGCTGTGATTCAGAAGCTATATGCAGTTCCCAGTATCCACTGACAGGTGTGTGGGCCCCCCGGAACCCACTTCCCACTGCCTTACAATCCATCCACGCAGTGAGGGCATAAGTCTGCACCCTGAAACCAAAACAAGGTAAGAAAAAGGAAAAGAATAGAAAAAGGAAGGAGGGGGATGGCAGAAAGGTGGATAAAGAGAAGAATAAGAGGGAAAACAGATAGGTGTACCAACTAACAAATGAAAATAGACACAAAGACAGAAAAGTTAAAAAAAACAAAAACATACAATCATACAAACACACAAACCGACAAAAACCCCTATTGATGTACTCTCCCTCAAAAATACCCAAAGACAATTGGGAAGTTTTAAAAAATAAAATAACAGAAACAAAGCAAGTAGGAAAACATAATCAAAAACAGAAACAAAGAAAGAAGAGGAAAAGAAAAAAAACCCCCCACAAAAGTAAAACAAAAAACCCAAATGGAACAAACAAACAAACAAACAAAAAACCTACTCTAAGGCAGTTCCTGTAACTTCAACTTCCTTTCAGCACTGGTCTCCAGCCCCTTCCCTGTGCTCTCTGTGCAGGCTGATAGGGTTGTTCTCCGCCTGGGCCAGATGTCCCAGGGACTATTGTGGGAGGAGGATGGATCAGATTGGACTCACTCAGCCTGCTGCTGTCAGGTCTCCAATTCAGATCTGACGTGTCTGTGCTTGTTTCAGCATGGGGGAGGTGTGTCTATGTCTCCAAGTCTGATCAGATAATCTCTAGGTCCCAGGTTAGAGGCTGGGTGAAGCTGGGTAAGGCAATGCAGGGCCGGGCATGGTGTCTCATGCCTATAATCCCATCACTTTGGGAGGCCAAGGTGAGAGGATTACCTGAGCTCCAGGACTTGAGACCAATCTGGGCAACTTGGCGAGACCTCATCTCTACAATAAATCTAAAATTAGCTGGGTGTAGTGGTGTCCACCTATGGTTCCAGATACTAGGCTAAGATGGAAAGATCTCTTGAGCCTAGCAGGTTGAGGCTGTTGTGACTGTGAGCATGCCACTACACTCCAGCCTGGGCAACAGAGTGAGACAATGACTCAAAAAAAGAAAGAAAGAAACCATTAAATTCAGAAAGAAAAATATACAAATAATCAATAGAAATAAATAAACATTAATTGGTGATTCACAGATGAGAAAATGCTATCCACCAATAAAATATATGAAGATTCTCAAACTCAATTGTAACAGATGTGATGAAAATTTAAAAAATAACATAATATTACAGCTATAAGAATAAATTATACTCTCTTGTATGGTATATATTAGAAGGGATTATATATTAACACTGCACAGGAAGCAGAGTTCAACTTTTCTGTTGAAATATGAGAAGGTATGAAGTAATCAAGAGTGGGAATAGAGAGAAAGGAAAAAAATTAAGAGATATTTAGATGATATAAATGAAAATGATTGGTGTGGGTTGGTAATAGAGAAGACAGAAAAGTTAACTGCTAAATAATTTTTAAAATGCAGTTCTCCAGTGTCTAATTTAGTTATTCCAAAGTTTTAAACTTATAGTAACATGGGGACAAAGTATATTCTTCCAAAACTACAAATAAAACATCTCATGATTCTTTTCATGGAAGATATCTTATATGGAATTAAAGGTACTTTAGAGATGATTCTTAGTATGGGAAGGAGCATTATTCATTTGAAACTGGAAGGTAAAAGAAAAATGGACCAAAAAAAAAAAAAATCAGGAAGATATAAAATGAGAATTGACAAAACTAAAAAAGAATTTTTAAAAAAAAGAATAAATAATGCTTTATTATTTTCTTTCTTAACCATTTGAGACAGTGGATTCCATCTAAGCACTGCTTTGGAAAAATCTAATATAATAGTATTTACTATTTTATCAGTATTTTCTAGATGTTTACAACTGGTAAAATGAATATATGTATAATCTTTGGAAAATGTCAAGATGTGGATTATGTCTATTTGTTTTCAAGATTTGGTATTAAATTTTATATCTTATTGTGGTAAGATAATTGTGCCTCCAACTTTCCTGCTTTTTATAATTAATTGATATCTTCTCTGTGGTCTACTACATGATCACTTTTTGTGACTCCTTCACTGGCATTTGAGATAAATGTGTATTCTGTTTTAGCTGATGCATTTAAAAAACATTTTTATTTTAGAACATTTTTAGATTTATAGAAACATTGTGAAGATAGCACAGAAAGTTTCCATGTACCCAACATGTAGTCTTCTCTATTATTAACATCTTATATTAGTATGGCACATTTGTCACAATTGATAAGTCAATATTGATATATTATTAGTCAAGTTCATGTTTTCTTTAGTTTTACCTAACATTATTTTTCTGTCCCAGAATTCTATCTAGCATATCACATTATATTTAGCTGTCAGGTCTCCTTGAAATTTTTTGGTTGTGAGTTTCTGATTTTTCTTGTTTTTGATGACTTTGACAGTTTTGAGGAGTGCTGGTCAGGTATTTTTTAGAATGCCCCTCAACTGGAATCTACATGGTATTTTTCTCATGATTAGACTACTGTTATGTATTTCTGGGAGGAAGACCACGAAGGCAACATGTCATTCTCGTAATATTATTTCAAGGGTATATACTATCAACATGACTTATCAATGTTGATGCCGATCTTGAGTACCAGGCTGAGGTAGTGTTTGTTAGATTTTACTATTGTAAAGTTACTTCCTCTATCCCCTTTTCATACTGTACACTTTGGAAGAAGGTCATTATGTGTATACCACATTTAAGAAGTGAAACTTATGATCTACCCACTTGAGAATGGAATGTCTACATAAAATTTTTTTTGACGTTGCGGTGGCCGGGAGTGGCCACTGCACTCCAGTCTGGGCAACAGAGTGAGACTCCAACTCAAAAAAAAAAAAAAAAATTTTTTTGAAAGCAGGACTTATTAAGAGGACAGAAAAGCTCCCACAGTGGGAAGGAACCTGAAGGGGTTGCTCTACATAAAATATTTAAAAATTTTCTGCATGGGAGGTTTATCTGATTTTCCTCACTTATTTGTGTGCACAGACATTTATTTATATCAGTATGGACTCATAGGTATTTATTCTATATGTTGGGTATAGTTCAATACTTTATTTATTTATTTCTGCTCATAGTACTATAGCTTTGGCTACTGGGAGCTCTTTAATTCCTACATCTTTTTGACATATTCTCATTGTGTTTTTTAAAAGTTGTATTTCTTTATTTTCTGACACTATAAGATGCTCCAAGATTATCTTGTAAAATATCTGCTGTAGTCCTAGAATCAACTATTTCTTTAAGAAGTCCTAGTTTCTTTTGTGCTCAAGGATTGGAAGAATCAATATCATTAAAATATCCATACTGTCGAAAGAAATCTGCTGATTCATTGCAATGTCTATTAAGCTATTAATGTCATTTTTTATAGATCTAGAAGACACAATTCTTCAATTCATATGGAAGCAAAAATGAGTGTAAATGATCAAAGCAATCCTAAACAAAAAGAACAAAGCTGAAAGCTTCACATTATTGGACTTCAAACTTTACTACAAGTTTATAATAACCAAAACAACATGGTACTGTACAAAAATAGTCTCATACACCAATGGAGAAAAATAGAGAACTCATAAAGAAAGCTACATACCTACAACCACATGATCTTTGACAAAGTCAAAGAAACAAACAAACAAAAAAACAGTGAGGAAAAGACACCATATTTAATAAATGATGTTGAAAAAATTGACTAGCTATATGCATAAGAATGAGCCTGGACCTCTAACTCTTACAATATGCAAAGGTTTACTCAGGATAAATAAAAGATCTGAATATAAGACCTGAAACTATAAAAATCCTAGAGGAAAATCTAGGAAAAATTCTTCTGGATATCAACTTAGGAAAAAAGTTATGATGAAGACTCCAAAACCAAATACAATAAAAGCAAAAATAGACAAATGGGGCTTAAATTAAAAAGTTTCTGCACAGCAAAATAAACTATCAACAGAATAAACAGCCAGCCAACTGAATGGGAGAAAGTATTTGCAAACTGTGTGCCTGACTTAGGTCTAATATCCAGAATCTATAAGAAACTGAAACAAATTGACAGGAGAACACGTAAGTCCATTAAAAAGAGGGCAAAGGACATCAACAGACAGTTCTCAAAGGAAGACATACAAGCAGTCAACAAGCATATTAATGAATGCTCAGCATTACTAATCATTAGAGTAATGTAAATCAAAACAACAATGAGACACCATCTCACACCAACCTGAATGGTTTTAAATAAAAAGTCAAAACACAACAGACATTGGCATGGTTGGAGAGAAAACGGACCACTCATATACTGCTGGTGAGAATGGAAGCTAGTTTAGCCTCTGTAGAAAGCAGTTTGGGAATTTCTCATAACTAAAAATAGATTTACCATTTGACCCAGCAATCCTACTACTGGGTATATACACAAAGGAGCGTAAATTGTTCTACCAAAAAGACACCTGTGTTTATCACAGCACTAATCACAATGGCAAAAACATGAAACCAACCTGAGTCCATCAGTGGTAGACTGGTGGTACATATACATCATGGAGTACTATGCAACCATAAAGAAGAGTAAAATCATGTCCTTTGCAGCAATATACAGCAGGGAGTTCCAAAAAGCTGGAATTTATTTATAAGAAATTGAGTATTTATTCTTACATGTTTAAACTTCAGTCACCTTCAAAGTACTCTCTGCTTGGTGCAATACACTTATTGAGACACTTTTCCCACTGTTCAAAACAGTGTTTGAACTTGTCAATCTTGGTGTCTTTTAGTGCTTCTGCTGTTTTTTGTTTCATCCCTTCCACATCAGCAAAACGTTTTCCTTGAGAACTATATTACACATGTGAATTTGTTACATGAACATATTGTATAGTGGTGAGGATTAGGTGTCAGTCGGTCCATTCCCCAGATAGTGGAAACAGCAAAAAAAAAAAAAAGTCGCTCAGGGTGAGATGGAGTGAATAAGGGAGATTAGGGTACAGAGGGTATACCTTTTTTGGTCAAAAACTGCTGAACACTCAGTGTGGCATGAACAGGTGTGCTGATAAATCACCCATCATGAAATGGGCAAACGTTGAAAGAATCTCTCTCTATATATATATATATCACGGAAGCTAAATGCAGCCTCTCACAATTCTAGCTGGTACACTGATACAAATGGTTTCCTAGAACACTTACCTAGCAGGGAAGTCTACTATAGTGGGCCCTTTCTCCAATTTTTTGCTCCCTCTCTCTGCACCTCCCTCCACTTTTAGATGCACTGAAGGCCCTTATTCTTAGTGAGTTAACACAGAAACAGAAAAAAAAAAAAAACCTAAAAAACAAATTCTACATGTTCTCACTCATAAGTGGGAACTAAACATGGGATACACAAGGGCATAAAGACAGAAACAACATACACTGGGACTCTTGAAGAGGGAAGGAAACTTACTCAAGAAGAAACTGAAAACCTGAATGTCTGTTAAGGAAATTGAATTCAAAGTTTAAGAACTTTTCTGCAAAGAAAATTTCAGGACCAGATGGTACCATTGGTGAATTCTACGAGTACATGTTTAAGTAAGAAATAGTATCAATTTTATATAAACTCTTCTAAAAGCAGACTAAGTACTTCCAAACTCATTCTTTGAGGACAGCACTACTCTGATAACAGAACCAGACAAAGTCATTAGTTGAAAATTAAACTACAAACATACTTGAACATAAATGCAAGAATTCTTTTTTAAAAACAAGTTTAGATTCCGAGGGTCCATGTGCATGTTTGTTACATGGGTATATTGTGTAATGGGGGATGGGCTTCTAGTGTGCTCATCACTGAAACATTGAACCCTGTATCCAACAGGTAATCTTTCAACCCTCATCCAGTGTCTATTAATTTCAACTTTCCTCATTGTTTACCTCCCACATATAAGTGAGAAGATGAAATATTTAATTTTCTGCTTCTGAATTAGTTTACTTAAAAGCCTACAGCTCCATCTATGTTGCCACAAAGGGCATGATTTAATTCTTTTTTATGGCTATATAGTATTCCAT
>CAUYQG010039989.1:0-17541 GCA_963574415.1 Tarsius wallacei
CTGTAGTTCCGGCTACTCGGAAGGCTGAGGCGGAAGGATCGCCGGAGCCCAGCAGGTCGAGGCTGCGGTGGCCGGAAGCGGCCACTGCACTCCAGTCTGGGCGACGGAGTGAGACGCCAACTCAAAAAAAAAAAAAAGAAACTCATCAACAGGACTATGCATGGGAGTTCCTGTGGACATTCCAGTAAGAAATCAAATGCAGTTGGTCAGATTCAATTGCTGGGCACACAACAATCTTTCTCAAGGTTGTTCTCTGCTTCAAAGCTAATCATCCATTTACTGCCTAGGGAATGTATTACCCATGTGATAATGGGCCTCCTGGGAGACATTTTCACAGAAAAGAATTTCAAAAACTTTTTCTCCCCCTGACATTGAGTTCCATACTAAGAAGAAATAAAGAACCAAGCCGGGCTTGAGGACTCACTCCTATAATCCCAGCACTTTGGGAGGTGGAGGAGAGAAGATTGCCTGAGCCCAGGGGTTCGAGACCAGCCTGGGCAACTTGGCGAGATGCTGTCTCTACAATAAATAAAAAAATTAGCTGGGCATGGTGGCACATGCCTATGGTTCCAGCTACTTGAAAGGATGAGATGGAAGGATTGCCTGAGCCCAGCATGTCGAGGCTATGGTGTTCATGAGCATGCCACTGCACTCCAGCCTGGGCAACAGAGACAACTCAGAAAAAAAAAAAAAGTAAAAAACCAAACTAAAATGCGAATTTAACACTGAGCGCCATGGTTTGAGCCTGTATTCCCAGCAATTTGGGAGGCTGAGGCAGGGAGATCACTTGAGGCCAGGAGGTTCAAGATCAGCCTGTACAACATAGCGAGACCTCATCTCTAAAAAATAATTATTATTTTAAAAAATAAAATGCTATTTACCAATAAAAATAAAGCCATTAAAATACAGTAATTTTCCTTAGAAATGGAAAGTTCTTTTCTTAGGAATGGAAAGTTCATCTTCCTCCCTCATCCCAGTAGGTCTGATTCCAGTGCTGCCTCCTCCAGGAAGTCTTCCCTGTGTCCAGACTGTAAATCCATCTTTCTCTGCTGTGGATTCCCAAGGCATTAGATCTCCACACCTCTTTTGTAGCAACAGCTATGTTTTATATAAATACTGTAATTTCTTTGAGGACATAACACTTTGCACATAACAGACCTCAATATTTGCCAAATGACAAACAGAATGAAATATGAGGAAGCAGCTGGCCCTGGTAAATACAAAAGCTCTTCCACATCCAAAGAATTGAAAAGGAAGCGGGTATGTGTGTGTGAGTGAGTGTGTATGTGTGTGTATGTGTGTACCTTTCTTCAACTTCCGCATTAAACCAAAACTCAACTTCTACCACCAGAAAAATGCCTAAGCCAGGAAATGCAGCTAAAATGACTAAAAATAGAAACCTGTAAAAGCAACATCTTATAAAGGAAACTAATTTCAAGTAAGCAATGCTGGGCCAGGAGGAAAAGACACTGATGCAGGGACAATAGTTCTACCAGTGCTGACAGCATCACCTACACCAGTGCCCCCAGGGGATTCTACCAGCATCCTTTGTGCTCCTTTGCCAGGTGGATGACTGAACTCTGACTAAGAGAACCAGCACACCTGCTGGGGATCAAAATGCACAACTGTTTTATCAGATGGAGTTGGTCACTGTATTTTCCTTCTAAATAATTCACTTTAAAGGCAATCTAAAATACTGCGGAGTGACAGCAACACTTCTGATGACTTTTGCCATACATTTCATACATTTTGTAAACCACCAACTATGACTCTAAAGTGCGAGGGCTCCAGAAGAGAACTCAAGAGAAGACACTTCCTGCTAAGACCGGAAGACCCAGAAATCACTACCATCATGGCACCACGGGCAGCAGCCTACATGAGCATCTGGTGAACATGACAGACAAGAAAAGTAAATGACTGTGTAGACACTTCAAATATTTAGGGCCACTGGGGAAGGCGCCAAGAGAGACAGCAGGGGCTAGATACAATTAAGGACTGATTCAGACGGCCTATATCACTATGATGACATCAAAAACCTAACATCAAGCACTGTCAACAGAACCCATGTCAAATTATTTCATAGAACTACTTAAGAATACTCACTTATAACAAATCTAAGTAGACATCAGCTTGGATTATAAGACTAATCCTGTAACTCCCTGTTTTTTCCTGTTTTTGCCCATCTGGTATCTATCTCCTCCACTCTTTCTGATGTTTTGGGGGAACCACCAACCTCAATCATATCTAAGTGGTTTCTATGGGATGGACGCTGAATCTCAGCTCGAAGGATGGGCATATAACTCAGACATGTCTGTCTCTCTGGGTACCGTGATTAATTCAGGCATGTGCACATGACCCAGGCCTAGGGAATCAAAGTCAAACCTGAAGCATAGAGGGAAGGAGAAGCTCTTTCCATGGTAAGCAATGAGTGGGGAGAACAAAAGTCAGATGCGACCACAGGCCACCAGCTGTGACCACAAGCCACCAGATGCAAAGGGCCTGCCTAAAGCAAAGCCAACACAGAAAAAAGCCCAGTCAAGAGACAGCAACCAAGTTCTGATGACAACATTTGATGCCCTGCGTCCTGCCGAGTCTTCTCTAGGATGTTTTGGTTACTTAGGCCAATATGTTCCATTTTTATCACCTGAGCCAATTTACCTTGGCCTGCATCACTTCCCAGAAAATCCTGACTAAACATCTTTCAATAAAAACTTACCTGACCTCTAATGAAACATCCTACTGCTAACTCCAGGTACACCAAAACAATTATTTTAGGTCAAAATAATAGTGAAGAAATAGAGTGGGAGCAGGGTGTGGGACCACAGGAATATCTGATGGGACTCAGTCCCAGCCTCGAGCTTCTGATGTGAGATGAATATTATTTGATTCCCATTGTAAGAAATTCATGATCTGTCCATGCAGAGTGACAAGAGACACAGATCTGCAGATTTCTATCATGACTCCCACAAGCCTACTCCAACGTCATATTACATGTAAAGAAAGACTGTATGAGAAAGAATTTTTAAAGCAGTGATGAAAATATCATGGCAGTAACTATTACATAACCAATTTAATGTTTAGCTGTTGAGATATTCACGTATTAAGTGCCTTCTCTGTGTCACAGACTCTATCAGTTTCACACAAATCAAGGCAAACCCACGCTTAAATCCCAATCGGATTATTTCACTTACACTCCGCTCAGCACATTAATAGACTGGGTCTTCACGCCATATCCGGTCTCCTTTAAATTAGCAATAATTCCCAGGACATCGATACTGGAACCTTTGGATCCAAAGTTCTTTTCACTGTACATGATCATGTGAGCATTTGAAAAATCCTATTGAGAAAAAGAAAATTCAAAATTCAAAGGCTAGCCATTATCCAAAAAAGACCCGGTATCAGCTGTTGGCTTTTAACTTACACCTAAGACAGGTCGCAATGACTGCACATCTCCACTGTAACCTCCCCAGTCCTTCCAGTCTGGGTATTCTCCTTCTTCGAGCAAATACTGATGACCTGTAAAGCCAGCCTTCTCATACGCCACCCAGCTGCAACAGAAAGAACACAAGGAGTGGTCATTTCCAGATACCTTAAAATGTTCGCAATGTTCATATCAATTTCATTGACACACATGAGTAGTTATAAAGTTAGCCATGAACTTGTGCATTATCATTGGAATTCTCTGAAATTTAAAATAATAGAAGGGCCCTAAGAAAACCACCTAAGAAACTTGTACAGTATCAGAGTTCTATAAAGGAGGACAGGGGAGTATGTAATGTGTGTGTGTGTGTGTGTGTGTGTGTGTGTAATAAAAGTTGACTCAAAAGAACCTTGGCAAGTAAAACTGGATAAACTTTCTTTAAATAGTAATCAAAATATTATGAATATCTGGCTATTTGCAAGACCAATTTCAGTGAATAGTTCTATGGGAAATGTGTAAGATCTATAAAAAGCAAAAAATAAAAATTAGAAAGCAAGCGATCTAACTGCTTGACAGTTTGGAGCATCATTCTAATAGACAAGATTGTAGATTTGGTCAATGTGGACAGGCCAACAGATCATCCTTGCTTGGTGGACCAACCCCACACCAGTCCCTCCAAGAGCTTCCTCAAGTCCAGTCACAATAGGCTGAGGAGAAGGTAGATAACTGTCAAAATTCACCAAACTATAGAATCATAAATGTTGCTTTGGAGGGGGGGAAGGGTACATTTATTCCTTTATTAAGGGAAAAAAGAGAACCGCTTACAGGTTCCCACTGTCTACTTACACGCCTCTCAGAACCTTCATGGACCCCACGGACGTGAATGGCAAACAATCGTCCGTGGCCGCTTCTTCCCTTTCACCTTCTTCTGTGATAACACTACACATTTCTGTTTCTAGTTCCATACGTTTCCCTTCAAAGAAGGGCTTTTCATAAATAACTACCTACATCAGAAATGAGATGTACCAGTCATTTGCAAGAAGTTAAATATCTGAATAGCTAAACATTTAATATTAGTCATTTAATATCACTAAGCTCTGAAACACAAATTAAAATTTTCTAATCATATTTTTAAGAATTAGCTAAATAACAGCATCTGATAATGCATCATAGTTAAAAATAATAATCAGGCTTATTTTCCTGATATGAAATAGCCTGAAGTCAAGGTTCAAAACAGTTTTTAAGTAATTAGTTTCTGTTCAATGTCTAAAGCTGATATTTAGAATTTTGCTTAGGTCAAACTAAAAAATTAGAGGATTCTAAAGTTGCTTCAGGTCGGGTGCAGTAGCTCACATCTATAATCTCTGCACTTTTGGAGGCCAAGGCCCTGGGAGGACTGCATGAGACCTGGAATTCAGGGCCAGCCTAAGCAACAGAGCAAGATTCCATCTCTTCAAAAAAATTTTTTTTTAATTAGCTGGGTATAAAGGCTCACACCTGTAGTCCCAGCTATTTGGGTGCTGAGGCAGGAGGACCACTTGAGCCCAGGAGTTCAAGGCTGCAGTGAGCTATGATTGCATCACTGCACTCCAACCTGGGCAACAGAGCAAGACACTATCTAAAAAAATTAAAATTAAAAAAAAAAAGTTGTGTGATCCCAGCACTTTGGGAGCCCGCGAGTTCAAGACCCACCTGGGCAACCTGTCGAGAGCTCATCTCTACAATAAATGAAAAATTAGCCGGGTGTGGTAGCACGTGCCTATAGTTCCAGCTACTTGGAAGACTGAGGTGGAAGGATTGCCGGAGTCCAGCAGGTTGAGCCACTGCACTCCAGTCTGGGTGACAGAGTGAGACTCATACTCAAAAAAAAAAAAAAAAAAAGTTGAATCTGTGAAAGATGAACAATAAACTTTACTTCTTTCTACTTAAAAAAAAAAAAAGTTGCTTTAAAAAAAAAAAAAGCCAGGCACAGTAGCTCATGCCTGTAATCCCAGCACTCTGGGAGGCTGAGGCAGGAAGATCACTTAAGCCCAGGAGTTCAAGACTAGCCTGGGCAACACAGCAAGACCCGGTCTCTAAAAAAAAAAACAAAAAACCCGGAAATTAGCTGAGGTAGTGTCATGTGCCTGTAGCCCCAGCTACTCGAGAGGCTGAGGTGAAAGGATCACCTGTGCCCAGAGGGGTGAGGCTGCTATGAGTCACGATTGCGCCACTACACGCCAGCCTGAGTGACAGGATGAGAACCCATCAACTAACAAAAAAAGTTAAATAATATGGCACAGATGTTGGACATAAGATCAGAATAGAGTGTTTTGGAGTAGGGACAGCTTGTCTTGCAAAAGTTTTCCCTGGCTAACTGGCAAAAGGCTCTGTAATCATAAATACAATCACAAATTATTAACTCAGTACAATAGTGAACCTTTATGAGGCATGGCTAAACACGCTGCCAGCGATAACCAGAGCTGTTAGCATCCTCTTTCAGCCCAAGGACAGCAAACAGAAGTAGGGCTTTGGCTGCGTTTATGTCTGATGGAGGTTTAAATGTGAAGTCACACCCAAGCATTGTCTTCATAGAGATGAAGTGAGAATAACTTTGTAAGTATGTGTGTGTGTGTGTATGGTGTGTGTATTGTTTACCTTTGGATCTGTAGGAAATTCAACTTTACGGCCACCCTGAAAAGAACAGTAACAGTAAGAAAAAGTTTTTTATTGATACGTTATCATTTTATATTAGCCATTGCAGATTATAGTAAGCCATTGGCCCTTAGCAGGTGATTACATTTGGTGGATTTTATTCATGTGACATGGTTCTAGATTACCAACAGTACAGATGAAGACAGACCAGAGCATGGCCTCCCCAAGGTGGTCTGTGAACTGAATCTGTGTGGTAGGTATGCTTCTCGACCTAGAAAGTTTTTTTGTTTTTTTACAACCTCATTTTAAATAAGATTAGATTTCTCATAAAAATCTGTGCTTCTGGCCGGGCATGGTGGCCCACGCCTGTAATCCCAGCACATTGGGGAGGCCAAGGCGGGAGGATGGCTTGAGTCCAGAAGTTTGAGATCAGCTTGGAAAACATAGCGAGACCTCGTCTCTACTAAAAGTAAAAAAAAAAAAAAATTATCCAGGCATGGTGGCACATGTCTGTAGTCCCAGCTACTTGGGAGGCTAAGGCAGAAGGATCACCTGAATCCAGAAGTTCAAGGCTGTGGTGAGCCATGATTGTGCCACTGCACTCCATCCTGGGCCACATAGCGACACTCTGACTCAAAAAAAAAAAAAATCTGTACTTTTCACTTCTCCTGAACAGCAATCTTAAAATCTGACATTGCTGGGCCCAGATTCCCACAGGCTTCTCCTTCTGCCCCTGTGACTCCCACACGGGCTCCTCCGGGGGCTGGGATGCAGCCTGTGGTATGTGTGCCCAAGTTCACTGCTCCCTTGGGTTCAACTCCCAGCCATTTGTATTTGTGCCTGGCCCCTGGAGGCATTTGATTTTGCAACCGTGGCCTACAAGGTCATGCTGAAGGTCATAATACAACCTGAAAGACTCATGGGACCATTAGACATACCATTAAATAAAATTAAAACATCTCAAAGGATGAGTGTACAGGGGTTGTTGCACTTTTAAAATAAAAAGCTCTTGGGGCATACCTCATCAACAAGGGTACCTGCATAATCAACGTTTGTATACCTAACCCTGAATTGTACCCCACATCTTTATAATAAAAAAAAGACAAAAAATAAAAAGCTCTTTACAAATCCCCAGAAAACTCACTAAAACCAAAGAAAAGGTTGTACATATAAAAGATATTACATAAAAAATACTAAATAGGTTAAGAGTTCAAATCAGCAATGAGAAAGTCCGAGAGATATTTTTTAACCAATATATCTTTAGTAGCTTTTTAGAAGCGCGGCCAAAGATGCTCAAATGCACCAAATGAACTATAATTATAAAGAAATGTGGTTGATATTATCAGCAAACCAGAGATTATACAGCCAAGCGTGTGCTTTTTCAAAAGTAATTCTTGTCAAACACCATGAACTTCAGAGTTTTTAAATCATTACAAATTGCTCTTAAAACCTGGGGCGATTCTTCACATTTTTTATTTAATTTGTTCTTTGAACATGAATTTTAGAAAAGAGTCCAAATCATTTGCATGAAGACAAGCAGAGACCGGGTGCAGTGGCTCATGCCTATAATCCCAGCACTTTGGGAGGCCGAGGCAAGAGGACTGCTTGAGCCCAGGAGTTCAAGACCAGCATAGGCAACATGAGACCTCATCTCTTAAAAAAGAAAAATTAGCCAGACATGGTGGTGCGAGCCTGTAGTCCCAGGTATTTGGGAGGCTGAGGTGGATCACCTGAGACCAGCAAGTCAAGGTTGTGGCAAGCTATGAGCGTGCCGCTACACTGCACGCCAGCCTGGGTGACAAAATGAGACCCCATCTCAATTTAAAAAAAAAAAAAAAAGGAAAGAAAGACAGACAGACATGCAAATAGTTAAATCAAATGTTTTGGCAGGAGAGGTCCAATTAAGATCAATAATTGTCTTCCTAACTTTTTAATTTGTCTCAAACTGGCTCTGAAGAAAAATGCAAAGTGGAGTTTCAAAAACATGTTTGTAGCTTAAGGAGGAAGACCAAATATCACCCGTTCCACTTTTTTTTTTAATTTGAAAGATGTGGGGCATAATTGAGGATTAGGTATATAAGTGGTCATCGTATGGGTAAAATTTGGTCCTCCCCTTTGGTCCCCACTTCTCCTGGTTTGCGATCAGGTACCCTTATTGATGTTGTGTCTCCCCCTACCTTCCCTGGTAATATCCTGCTACTGCCAATCCCTTTCTTATAGTATTATGGTAAATGTTTCGGGTCCGCCTATGAGTGAGAACATGGGGTACTCAGTTCTTTGTTTCTGTGATAGATCACTGAGTATAATAGACCCTAAATCTATCCAAGTTGCTGCGAAGTCCATATGTTTGTCCTTTATGGCTGCGTAATATTCCATCATATATATGTACCACATTTTTTTTATCCAGTCTAGTTTCAATGGGCAGCACAGATGGTTCCATGTTTTCTGTTCCCACTTCTAAGCAGAGCTGAGTGACAGCTACAGATGGGAACAGTGAACACTGGAGACTCAGAGGGGGAGGAGGGAAGGAAAGGAGGGATGAAAGTGACCTATCGGGTGCAGTGGCACTACTCAGGCGACTGGAACACTCAAAGTCACACCTCACCACTCCACAGCTCATCTGCATACCCAAAAAACACCTGTACCTCTAAATCGACTGAAATTTAAAAGTAGATAGACTTAAAAATAAAAAAACATGTTTGCCGTGGGAGCCTCACTCTCACCACGGGCATTTGGTGAGCACCTACTACAATGACGCAGCGCATGCCGTGCTCAAGGCAGCGGGACAGGAGATACAGCCTGGGTCCTCCCAAAGCCGGTGATCCAGCAAGAGAGATAAAGGACAGGGAACACGACGCCCCTTCCAAGGCGAACACTTGGGAGGACAGCTCTCATCTGGTCACTCAGTCCCAGCCTCCCATCACTGTGGCCAAGCACATCCTGGCACCCTGCCCTCTCTCTGCTCTGCACATGGGCTCGCACCCGTACGCTCTAACACTCCGCCTGGAATGATCCAGCTCACTTTTTAAGACTAGTCTCATCGTGAAGCTTTCCTGATGATCCTCCTCCCTGTCACATCACCCATGGGTTGAGATTTTCTTTATCCTTCCTCCTGTTTTCCCACCAATGTTTAATTCTTCACTTGTTAAACCTGTACTGTGCACACACCTGTGCTCTGCAGGGCTCAGTATACCTTAAAGGTGAAGGACACAGCCTCAGCCACTTAAAAAAAAATCTGTAGAATCTAGCAAGTTATCGTTTCTATTATTTCTGTTAAGCAATCGGTCTTATCTACTTTCATATTTATTTTTTAAAAGTCAGCTTCCCAGGGCTGGGTGGCCTCACGCCCGTCATCCCAGCACTTTGGGAGGCTGAGGCAGGGGGATTGCTTGAGCTCAGGGGTTCAAGACCAGCCTGGGCCACATAGTGAGACCTCATCTCTACAAAAAAATTTTAAAACTTAGCAGGGCATGGTGGCGCCCACTTGTAGTCCCAGCTACTCAGAGGCTGAGGCAGAAGGATCACCTGAGCCCAGGACGTTGATGCTATGGTGAGTTGTGGTAGTGCCACTGCACTCCAGCCTGGCCTGGATGACAGATCCCAACTCAAAAATAAAAATAAATAAAATAAAAGCTTTATTGCTTCAAAGTTACACCCTGTGAGTCATCAACATCAAGCTGAGAATCACTGATTTCAAGAACCCTGAGAAGTCATTCTTACCATTTTCAGTGGTCGCATGGATCCAATGTAGGCTGCTTCCGTGTCCCAGAAGGACAAGTCAGGGTATTCACCAGGTTCCAGGACGAAAGGGACACCCTGGAAGCCAGGTTCTTCGTAAATCAGCCATCTGAATAGCCACCATAGAAGGAAAGAAATGGAAGCAACTCGTCATTTGTGGTTTTTCCTGCTGCCTAGACACAGGACAAGCGGAAAAGACAGAACAGGAGAGGACGTGGACCCACACGATGGTGATTACCCTGGGGCTCACCGGCCACATTCAGCCCAGGACAGCTTGTAATGCAGTCCCACAAAATCTCTTAACATCATGTGTTTTTTAGCATTTATTGTTTTTGTGACCCCATGCGTAGTTCCATTTTTGAAGTTTATAATCATGCCTTGCTCATGACATCACTTTTTGGCAGCACACGTACTTGTGAGCAGCTGTTTTCAATGATGAAGCACACAGAGAGCAAGATTCGAACAAACATTTCTGACGAGCACCTTGAGAACTCACTCAGAATTGCGACCCCTTTCATCAAACCGACACTGATAGATTAGTTTTACACAGACAAGGTCAAATTTCCCATTAGTTTTATATTCTTCTCATTTTTAAACTTTATAATAAAAAATATAAAAAAATAAAAAGTCTTATGATGTATATACGCTAACCATATTATAAAATTCATGTGTGGAACAAGACAATTCCTTAGACAGCAGAAGGCTAGCCATTCCATGTTCCTCTTCTTGATCTTGTGCTTTTCTTCCTGCCTGGCTTTGCCCACTTATCTTAATTTAAATTACTAATTGCTTCTAAGTTCTGCCTAAGTGTCAAAAATTACTAACAGCTAACATCTCGATAACCCCAGATTCCATCTAATTTGCATCTAATGCTCTGAGGAAGAAATACCACTGTCCCCACACTACAGAGGTTAAGTAAATTGTCCAAGGCCACCAGACCTAAGTACCAGGGCAGGGCTGATCCCAGCGGACTCTACATGCAGGCTCCTCTTCGAACTTGGGATGGCAGTCTTTCTCATGACAGGGAGGATACTCAACACAGTTCACCCCTTTCACAATTACTTAGGATCATCGCTGTTAGCATTCCTGAATGCACAGTGGCATCCTGGGGGCTCGAGAGGTCATGGGACTGCTTGTTTCCAGGTCGCAAAGCCTTTTGAGTCCTTCTGATTTTTGTGGCTTTTCAAAACCGCACCCCTCTATCAGGCTTGTCAGCTGTCATTTCTGCTTGGGTCAGGGAACCAGCAGCCCCACCCTCTTCTAATGTATTGGAAACCAGAACATTGCACCTGTTAGAACTAGCCCGGCATGGTGGCTCACACCTGTAATCCAAGCATTTTGGGAAGCTGGGGCGAGAGGATTGCTTGAGGCCAGGAGTTCGAGACCAGTCTGGGCAACACAGCATGACCTCGTCTCTAATCACAAAATTAGTCAGGTATGTGGCAAGCACCTGCAGTCCTAGCTACTCAGGAGGCAGAGGCGGGAGGATCACCTGAGCTCAGGAGGTCAAAGGCTGTGTGGTGATCTTGCCACTGCATTCCAGCCTGGGTGACAAAGTAAGACTCTGACTCAAGAAAAAAAAAAACTGTCTCTAAAGACTACAAAGTCTTCTTGTAGCCATCTTGGTTCTGGAAGGGCTCAGGGAAGGTGAGAATGCTGGATAAGTGACTTATATAAGAAAGGTGGTACAGTACTCCCTTCATAAACAAGCAAGAAGCTGGGTGATCACTTACAATCTCTAGGTCTCTGTGAGTGTCAAAATAGCCTCACAGTGGTCCTCCCCCAGGTGACGTGCCCCAGAACACTGTGCCAACCAGGAAGAGGGCGGCTGGATGGGGAATCTTTTACCAACAAAATGGGTCTGATGCTTTCTTCTTTGTTTCTCCCTTGTCCCCAATTTTGGCCCAAGGCACATTCTGGATGGCAGATTTGTTATTAAAAAAAACCTTCCCTGAATAAATCAGTAAATTCTTCACACCCACTAATTATCCACGGATTTACAACCAGACTCCTGCAGGATTTGTCAACAGACACACAAAAGGCCGTTGGGAGGCGGGATGTGGCATGCGGGTGAGGGATCAAATTAATCCACAATGTTAAAAGTCAAGAGGACAGTTGGGGGACAGTGAGGACAATTAGGAGAAGCATAAAGGAGGGGTGAGCCGGCTCGGTGGCTCAGCCTGTAATCCCGTGCCTTGGGAGGCTGAGATGAGTGGATTAGCCGGGCGTCTTAGCACGCGCCTGTAGTTCCAGCTACTCGGAAGGCTGAGGCGGAAGGATCGCCGGAGCCCAGCAGGTCGAGGCTGCGGTGGCTGGGAGCAGCCACTGCACTCCAGACGGAGTGAGACTCCAACTCAAAAAAAAAAAAAAAAAAAAGTGGGGGGGTGCCTAGGTGCCGGGAAGCCTCTGTTGCTTGATCTGGGTGTTGGTGAAAATTCACTTCACTTGCACACTTAGGATTTATGAACCTCTATGTAAGTGTTATGCTTCAAAAAAAAAACCACTTCCGGAAAAAGGACGCTTATCTTTAAATGCCACTGTAATGCCTCTAAACCACAAGAATACAGAGGCTGAGAATGGGGGATTTAAGCATCCTAATGTTTACAGCATGACAGTGGGGGATGCCTTCCATCTGTTTTGGGGCTCAAGGCCATTCACAGACACGCTCTCCATGGATTCTGTGCCCTAACTAAATAATGGCAGCTCTGTCATGCTCTGTGTCATTAGGTTCACAAGCCAAGGAAGTGAACGGGCTTAACTTTTCACAAACAGAATGTGTGGTTCAGGAACACGCGATGCTGAGATTCTGAAATGACACCCAAGCAAGTCCCCTTTTCATTAAATCTTGCCTTCTGTAGTTTGAGTTCTGAAGGGATTCATTCATCTAATACTAAAAACTCCACCTTTGTTGAAGCACATGGACATATAACATTTACAGAAGGAAAATAATTTGGGGTAACGGGGAATTGGCTAAAAAACGGAACCCCTGTGCTGATGCTTCTGAGAAGATGGCTGTTGTGCACGTGCTTCCTCCGTGAGCGCCAAGGGCCTTGGGGAACAGACGTTGGTGAAAATTGGGTGGACTTTGGAATTTGCAAACACATGTCCAACGTGTGAATCATTTTTCCCAGATTCTGTTCCAACAAGATACATTATTCATGAGGCCATCAGGGGAGGGCAAAACTATCTTCAGGCAGTGTGACTTCAGTTTCTAAAGGTACTGTTTCCCATGTACTTAGGTAAAGCACTTTCACCAATATAGATGAAAAAGTATGATGGTATGTATAGTCATACTTCACAAGCAGAACAACCATAAAGTATGAGCTTTTTAAATAAGCACAACAAATCTACACATACAAATGAATACTACTGAGCTAATAACAATGGCCATCCATATGTTTATTAAAAATATTTGTGTAATTAGTCTTTTAGAAATACCCTTTGAATCACACAAGAAAAATCGGTCTTATCTTGTTCACTAGTTCTTAAACCACAAACAGCGTTTCTAGCTGGATCCCGAGTTTCATTTCCTAGACATGGCTGTACACGAAGGTTGGCCATTTACAGAAGCCAACTGAATGCTTGAAAGATTAAAGATGAATGTGCCAACTTTGAGGTTACTCAAGAGAGTGGGCTGTGAATCTCAAAGGGGAAAACTAATTCTTGTGGAAATATGTGGGAGGCACTATGTGAATCAAGCAGTCAAGCCTGGTATCCCTCACGGGTAAGCCAGTTAGCACATGCTGCCTGGCAAGAGGCCACACCAATGTACAGCACTACCTATACGAGGCATCCTCACCAAAACTGTCCTGCTGGAATCGAATCATACCTCTCCACCTAGCCCCTGGCCAACAGAAAATTCAGGTGACAGAAGAACAAGTGAAATGACAGCACGAGGGAACACTGAGAACAATCCAGAACGTGGCACGTTTTGTAAGACAGCTGCCCTGAATTCTTTAAGAAGTCAATGGCATGAGAAACAAAGATAAGGGTATCTTGGAGACATTTTACAAAGAGACTTAAAGAGCCAGAACCACCAAATGCATTTGTATGAACCTTGATTGGATCCTGGTTAGAAAAAACAAGTCTATGCAAGACATCCCTGAGACACTGGGAAAACTTGGTTACAGGCTATAGAATAGATCTCATCACGGGCATCCTGTTCATCTGTGATGGTGTAATAATGATAGTTATGTAGGAGAATGTCATTATAAAAAGATGCAGGCTAAAGTAAATAGGAATGAAAGGTCATCCCACCTCCAACTTACATTAAAGTGCTCAGAACCAAGACAACTTAAACATGGCAAAATGTAAACAATGACTGACTCTAAGTGGATGGTACATGGGTATTCGCTTAACATTTTTTCTAGTTTTGTGCATGTTTGAAAACCTCCCTAATAAAAATATGGGCTCTGATATGATATACTCCAAAATGAGATATAAGCAGTGAGTGTTACAGAACAATGAAAAAAAGAAATGCAGATATCCTCATCTAATCTTAGGGGGAATCTTAGGGAAGTGGCTACATGTGTGGAGAAGTTGGAGGTTGGGGCCTGGATGGGCTACTCAGGGTTCTGCAGCAGGGCTGGTCATTGTCAAGGTTCTCAGTAGAGTGAGGGCACATGGGGGGCTGTTTTATTATTAGGCTCCATCACTGACACACACATATGTATTCTTCTGTATAAATAAAATATTTCATAGTAAAAATGATCAAAATACATACATTTTGACTTCAGAACACCTGCAATCCCAGTACACGATTTGCAGTCGACCAGCCCCATTCTGGAAGAAGTAACCAAAGCCTGTCTTCCTTGATTAAATAATGCGAATTGGGCCAGTTCATCTTTATGATCCCTTTGAACTTCTAAAATTATTCACTTTCATTTATTATAAATATACCCCCCAAACCCCCAAACACCCATATGCCTTTACCTCTGGGAGGATGGGTGCTGGGATTAGCTGGCTGCTTAAAAACATATTGCACTCAACAGAATCTGAATTACTCATTTCCTCAAATAAGAATTTGACAAGACAAGCAACACCCTTCCTTGTAGTGTCTGTGTAGAAGAGCCTAATGGGCCCTGAAATAAATCTCCTAATGGAATCTTAAAAAGCTCCCCCCCACAGCAATGACTTCTCTTACCCCAGCTTAGGGAACTGGTGCACCAGCAGAAGCAAAATGCATACTTATTACTAGTCAATCCTTCTCAACCCATCAAGACTGGCCTTGGAGACCTGTAAAAGCACTAATGACCTGTCCCTGAGCTCATCAACAAGTCTGGGGAGCCCAAACTTTGAACTGTTATCCAAGGCAGCTTTCCATTTCTCTCACGAAAACACAAATGAAGATCCAGAAAAAAGATGCCCATCACCATGCCCATCTTAAGTTATAAATTATGCCAGGCTTGTATCTACCATCCATAAGGCAGAGCAAAACTTACTGCAAAGGTAAGAAACACTATCTAAGGTAGCTTAGTAGGCTTCAACACAGCCCAAGCTTGAGTCATGGAACCTTCCAAACACTGAGATTAAAATTTTATGGCAGATGCCTTTTTCATTCTTTTCTAAGGAAAGTGATATTTCTCAAGTTGAAATCAATTTTTTTTTTTTTTTGAGTTGGAGTCTCACTCTGTCACCCAGACTGGAGTGCAGTGGCCACTCCCGGCCACCGCAGCCTCGACCTGCTGGGCTCCGGCGATCCTTCCGCTCAGCCTTCCAAGGAGCTGGAACTACAGGCGTGCGCTACCACGCCCGGCTAATTTTTTTGATTTATTGTAGAGATGAGGTCTCGCCAAGTTGCCCAGGCGGGTCTCAAACCCGCGGGCTCAGGCAATCCATTCACCTCAGCCTCCCCAAGCGAGGGATTACAGGCTGAGCCACCGAGCCCGGCTGAAACCAATACCTTAAAAGAAAAAAAAAAGTGTACAGATTCCTCTGATGTGAAAAAACTAAAAGCAGCAAGAGTCAGTCAAACCTGCAATCCCAGCACTTTGGGAGGCTGAGGTGGTAGGATTGCTTGAGGCCAGGAATTCAAGACCAACCCAGGCAATACAGCAGGACCTCAAATCTACAAAAAATTTTAAAATAAAAAAAACAGACTTGGTGGTGAGCACCTGTAGTCCCAGCTATTCAGGAGGTTGGTATACCCTGAGTCCCGGAGGTCAAGGCTGTGGTGAGCCGGATCATGCCACTCCAGCTTGGGTGACAGAATAAGGCTCTGACTCAAAGAAAATTAAGAAAATTAAAGGCAGCAAGCGATGATAGCATTTTATTTTGCTTCGATCCCTTTTCCTATATTTCTAAATATAAAGGTGCCCAAGGTTCACATGACTTCTCTTCCCTAACTACATCCACCCCCTTTTGGGACCTCATCCGTGACTGGATTAAGTACCTCCGGGATGCCGATGACACCTACATTCATGCCTCAGCCTCTCCCCTGAGCTCCAGCAGTACACGTCCAACACCTTCCTGCCTGCTTACCTGCATGTGCGATTGGCATCTCAGACTTCCCCTGCCCAGAACCACCCCTGGACTTCACTGTCCCTCCCCGCCTGTTCCTCCAAGTCTTCTCCATCTCAGGAAATGCTGGGGTCCCAGGCCTTGGATGTTTCTCAGCCCCTCCCCTGTCATGCAAGCTGTCAGCAAATGCTGTCAGTTGCACCTTCAAATGCATCTGTTCTGCCACCACTATCACGCCCGCTGTCGCTAAGCCACTGTCACCTCCTGCCTGTATGCCTGCAACTGTCTCCCAGCTGGTTTCTTTGCTTCCAACCGCTGCTTCTTGATCTAATCTTTTTTGCACAACGGGAAGGTTGATTTTTCTTAAATACAAGTTAGATGAAAATTCTCCAGTGATTTCCCAGGCCACTTCTATTTCACTCTGCCTGCTCTTCCCAAGGCCTAAGGGGCCGGATGGGACAAGAGGCCTCTCCCCTATCACCCTCCTCCTGGCTCACTCTGGGCCAGCCAAGGCCTTTGCCCAAGCACGCCCAGCGGGGCTTTTGCAGACGTTATGCTCCCCTCCTGGGACATGCCCCTGCTGCCCCTCCTCCCTCACTAGCTCCAGGGCAGACTTTCTCACTTCCTTCAAGTCCCAGCTTCAATGTCACTAGAGAACGTTACTCACCACCCTACCTAAAATGGTCCTGCCCTGTCTCTTTCTGTCATTTATGTTACTTGGAGCTTTCTCCATCTGACATGTTACATATGTACGAGAAGGGTCCCCCCCCCCAAGAAAAATTATCTTTTTGGAGGGCAGGCCCCGCGTAATACACTCGGAATTTGTTTCTCCAGTCAAATGGTCAAACAAACTTTTTATCTGGCAAAAGTTTTGAGAAGGTTGCGTCACAATTTGCGCAAGCAACGTCTCGTGTTGTGACAAACAGGTGTCTGGTTCTTCCACTGTGACAACATACCTGCCCACATAGCACTGAGCGTTCAGCAGTTTTTGACCAAAAAACGGCATGATCCCCGTGTCCTTCCTTCCCTATTTACCCGATCTTGCCCCAAGCAACTTTTGTTTGTTTCCCCAATAAAAAAGGAAAACGTTTTGCCGATGTGGAAGAGGTGAAACAAAAAACAGCAGAAGCACTAAAAGGCATCAACATAGCCGGGCTCCGTGGCTCAGCCTGTAATCCCGCGCCTTTGGGAGGCTGAGGTGAGTGGATTGCCTGAGCCCGCGGGTTCGAGACCGGCCTGGGCAAGCAAAACCTCATCTCTACAATAAATCAAAAAATCAGCCGGGCATG